>CAIGRH010167398.1:0-11659 GCA_903798295.1 Fraxinus nigra | reverse complement strand
GATAGAGCGATTGTTAAAAGCAGGTTTTATTAGAACATCCAGGTATGTTGAGTGGTTGTCTAATATCGTATATGTGCTAAAAAAGAATGGTAATATTAGGGTATGCATAGATTTTAGAAACCTAAATTTAGCAATGCCCAAAGATGAGTATACAATGCCTACAGTAGATTTTTTAGTAGATTTGACTGCTTGACATGTAATGTACTCTTTCATGGNTGCCTGGTTTAGATAGGAGTCTGGTTGAACATATGTTGCCAACTAAGCCAAACTTTAAGCCTCATAAACAACCTCCTAAACGTTTTGCCGCTAATGTATTGCCTGAAGTAAAGAAAGAGATAGAGCGATTGTTAAAAGCAGGTTTTATTAGAACATCCAGGTATGTTGAGTGGTTGTCTAATATCGTATATGTGCTAAAAAAGAATGGTAATATTAGGGTATGCATAGATTTTAGAAACCTAAATTTAGCAATGCCCAAAGATGAGTATACAATGCCTACAGTAGATTTTTTAGTAGATTTGACTGCTTGACATGTAATGTACTCTTTCATGGATGGATACTCAGGTTATAACCAAATTTACATAGCTGAAGAAAACATACATAAAACTGCCTTTAGGTGCCTTGGATCTTTATGATGCTTTGAATGGGTAGTCATACGTTTTGGCCTGAAAAATGTAGGGGCAACATATTAAAGAGCAATGAATTTAATTTTTCATGACATGATAGACCAATTTATCGAAGTGTACGTAGATGACATAGTTGTCAAATCTATTAAAGAGGAAGACCATTTTGAACAATTAAGACGCTCATTTGAGCGAATGAGGCAATACAAGCTGAAATTAAACCTTTAAAGTGTGCATTTGGTGTTAATGTAGGGAATTTCTTTGGATTTTTAGTGCACCAAAGATGGATTGAACTTGACAAAAATAAAGCAAATGTCATTTTAGAGGCCAAATCACCTAGTAATAAGAAAGAACTGCAAAGGTTCTTAGGCCAAATAAACTTTTTAAGACGTTTTATCTCGAACTGTGCAGGGCAAACGAAAGCTTTTTCGCCTCTATTAAAGATGAAAAAACGAGAAGAGTTCATCTGGAAGGAAGAACATCAAAAGACTTTTGATAGCCTGAATATATATTTGTCAAGTCCACCAGTTCTGGTATCACCTGTCCAAGGACGACCAATGAAACTGTACAGATCGGCGGAACAAGAATCAATAGCTGCANAGGTTCTTAAGTCAAATAAACGTTTTGAGACATTTTATCTCCAACTTGCAGGGCGAACGAAAGCTTTTTCGCCTCTTTTAAAGCTGAAAAAACAGGACGAGTTCGTCTGGAAGGAAGAACATCAAAAGGCCTTTGATAGCCTGAAAATATGTTTGTCAAGTCCACCAGTGTTGGTATCACCTATACAAGGACGACCAATGAAAGTGTACATATCGGTTGAACAAGAATCAATAGCCGGAATGCTCGTGCAAAAAGACTAGTTTGGTGAAGAAAGGGCAATCTATTATTTGAGTAGACAGTTAACAGAGTGTGAATGTAATTATTCTGCTGTTGAAAAGCTATGTCTTGCTTTATATTTCACATGTACAAAATTAAAGGCTTATTTATAGCATGTAACTGTTTACTCGATTTCTAATATTAATTTAGTTAAGTATATGTTTTCTCGTCCTATTTTCACCAAAGGAAGAGCCATTGGACTTTGGCATTATCGGAATTTGAAATACAATACATACCTCAAAAGGCAATTAAAAATCAAGCATTGACTAACTTTTTGGCCGATCATCCATGCCTTGATATGCCTAAAGAAATTGAACTGGAAGTGGATTCATTTGAATTAAAACCTTGGGTTTTATACTTTAATGGATTAAAAACTTCTGGGCAGACATGGGTAGGAATAATTTTAATAAATTCTCTAGTGGTTTATTATAAATTTGCTTTCACTTTGAATAGAATATGTACCAACAATCAGACTGAATATGAAGCTTTGATTGTAGGACTAGAGCTGTTATTGGAACTGGGAGTAAAAAGTGTAATCATTAGGGGTGATTCCCAATTAGTAATTTACCAGTTGATTGGTGATTTTAAATATCAAAGTGACAATGTCATAAATCAGTAAGAAATCGCCCAAGAGTTATTAGAAGAATTTGATCAAGTGGAGCTTCAATACGTTAGCAGGATGTATAACGATTTGTCAAACGAATTAGCCCAAATGGCTTCGAGTTACTCAAAAATGCTAAATGTAGAATCCACTTGTTAGTATGGTGTAATCTTGCTCGCAGTACAACGGAGGGCGAGAATGATCAATGTTCATTGCATACAAGACAGGGATGCAATAGATTGGAGGAAGGAAATAAGAAGATTTTTAAAAGAACCTAACAAATAGGGAAATACGAAAATGAAGCTACACTCATTGAACTACACACTAATAGACGAGGAGTTATTCAAGAAACGTCCAGACGGTGTGTTATTGAAATGTGTAAGTTTGCAAGAAGCAAAAGTAATCATGGTTGAAGTACACAAAGNTGCTAAATGTAGAATCCACTTGTTAGTATGGTGTAATCTTGCTCGCAGTACAACGGAGGGCGAGAATGATCAATGTTCATTGCATACAAGACAGGGATGCAATAGATTGGAGGAAGGAAATAAGAAGATTTTTAAAAGAACCTAACAAATAGGGAAATACGAAAATGAAGCTACACTCATTGAACTACACACTAATAGACGAGGAGTTATTCAAGAAACGTCCAGACGGTGTGTTATTGAAATGTGTAAGTTTGCAAGAAGCCAAAGTAATCATAACTGAAGTGCATAAAGGGATATGTGGAGCCCATTAGGCTGGCCAAAGAATGAGGTGGTTAATTATTAGGAGTGGATACTTTTGGCCCAAGATGAAAGAATCATGTGTTCGGTACACAAGGAGTTGTTTAGCGTGCCAAAATCATGACCCAATACAAAGAGCACCACGAGAGAAATGACACATATTATTAAGTCTTGGCCGTTTAAAGGTTGAGCGATAGATTTGATAGGAAAGATTTATCCCAAATCGTCCAAGCAACATACGCTTATAATAATTGCAATAGATTTCTTGACTAAATAGGTGGAAGCAATACCTTTAAGGGATATCTCTCAGAAAAGTATTATAGACTTTATTCGTGACCACATTATCTATAGGTTTGGAATATCACAAACTTTAATGATGGATCACGGAACTTCTTTAAAGGGGATCAAGTGAAGAAATTTTTGAGCGAGTTTGGAGTTAGGTTAGTAAACTCCACACCTTATTATGCTCAATCTAATGGACAAGCGAAATCTTCTAATAAGACTTTGAAAAATATCATAACAAAGATGATAGGTGGAAATGCCAGAAATTGGCATGAATGCTTAAATAATGCTTTGTGGGCTTATATGACATCACTACGCTTAAGTACAAAAGTAACTCCGTTTCAACTTACTTATGGACAAGAAGCGCTGTGTTGCCTATGAAAATCAATGTGCAATCAATTAGAGTAAGTTTACAAAATAATTTAAGTGATGATGATTATGCAGAATCACTGGCCCAAGGTTTGTTAGAATTTGACGAGTTGAAATTGAACGTCCTAGATAGACTATAGGTTCAAAAACAAAAGTTGGCTAAGTTCTATAACAAAAAAGTCATAATCAAGTCCTTTAGCTTAAACGATTTGGTATGGAAAATAATACTCCATTTGGATAGCAAAGATCCAAAATATGACAAGTGGCCGCCCAACTGGGAAGGACCATATAGAGTGAAAAACATATTGCCTAATGAAGCTTACCACTTGGAGGATTTGGATGGCACAAAACATATAAGATTTATTAATGGTAAGTACTTAAAAAAGTATGTTCCTTCCATATGGGAAAGTGAACAAATATAGGCACGCACCATATTATCAGAACAAATAAAATAAATTGGACGATCACATTCGAATAAGAAAAGTGTAGACTTTCATTATCAAATATTCATTACAAATCAAGGAATACAAAAGTACAAACAACATATAAGCCGCAATTGGAATCGGACTACTGTATTTCTCCTATCGAATACTAAGGGGAAAAGGTGAAGAGTCCTTCATTGTATTCCTAAATTCATCGCTGCAATGATAGGTAGAGAGGCTGAAAAACACTCTCAGCAAGCAATTGGGGCTAAGAAGCACTCCTAGCAAACAATTGGTTTTACATCAAGATCTCCCACTGGAGATCATAAATGAAAAGGGCGCTAAGAAGACCTTCATTGACCATAAAACATTTCATATATCTCCCATACCAAAGAAGATGGCAAACTTGGGAAAAGAAAGAGGCATTCAGTTGGAAAAAGGAACAGTTGATCTCTTGGACATAGAAGACCCATCATTTGAATACTGCAGAGGATAGCAAGAGAGTGATTTGCTGGAAAATAAGGACGAAGATGGTGAATATAAGAGAGTGATTTGCTGGAGAATAAGGACGCGACTTTATAGAGGCTTGAAGGCGAAGGGACAGAATGCGAATAGCCAGATGTGCAGTAACCGAAGTTGAAGGTCCAAATCCTGAAGAGACGCAAAAAGTCAAGAGTCTTATTCTACGTGAAGGTGCACTAAAAGAAATGTACGAGGACGGAGTACGGAGTACGAGGTTAGAAATTAAGTTTGGAGAATATTGACGATTACAGCATACATCGATTATATTGCTGCAAAATCCATACAAAAAGATGTTACCTAAATGAAGGAAAAATTACTCCATTGACAAAATTGGCTGCCATTACATTTCTAGTCAATAGTGGTTGCCAGTCATAATTACAAAAATAAAATATAGGACGAAATCGTCCTACAAAAGAATGTCAATGATAAGATGTCCTAATTACAACTTGCCCCCACATAGAGCGCATCCGTTCTCTAAGCATTCCCCACTCATCGCCCTGCTCATTAGAGGCATTGGATAGCTCAATCACAAAATCTTCATCAACCTCCAGTTTTGTGTAACACTCAACCAAATGTTTGTGTCACTCAACATCTTGAGCAACAGTACGCTTCTTAGCAGCCAGTCTAGCCTTGGAGTCACCCATTCTTACTTGGAGCTCCTTCATCTCTGCGACCAGCTTTATCATCAAAGAATCTTCAATCATAACCTCATAAGAAATGTCGTTTAAATGAACCTTGGCCTTCTCAAGCTCTTGGAACAAAGACTCATTTTCATTTGAGGCACGGAGATACTAAGCTTGTTTAGTTTTCAACTCGACATTTTTGGCCATCAAGGAGCTGATTTCTGAATGAATAATCTTTAACGTCGCTTGAAATCAGTCGAGATCCTGAGCGAGGGAAGCTCAAGTGCTTGAGCCATCTTTGCACTCAACTGCTCAAACTTATCCTTTTGGCTAGAAGCACTGGCTCGGTTGACATCCATGTCCATGAAAGCAACATACTCAAGCAATGATTGTTTGAGGACGTTCATATTTTCTTTTGAGGAGGCAACAGATGAAACAAAAAGACGACTAGCTCAAGAGGAGCTAAAGGTAACGCTTGCCTTCGCCTGTTCCCAAGAGGTAAGCAGGTCCTGGATGGAGCGTAAAATGGCGTCAGCGTCCTACAAAGAAAATTTAAGCAGTTAGCATTCCCATTATAGTAAACAAAGTGAAGATGGAAGGTGAAGCAAAAGATACCGTGTCAACAGCTTGGGAGACTTGGGGCCATCACCAAATAATCCAACCATTTGGGGAGACTTCCCTTTATCTGAACTAACAGGCCCTTCCGCAACGGGCAGATCTACAGGAACTTCTGCAAAGATCAAACGATGATGAAGAATGAGTTCTGCAAAGATCAAACGATAATGAATAATGAGTTACAATCCAACAATGTAGACAGTGAAAGGGACCATACGATCTGTATTACCTTCCGGTTCAACGCGTGGGAGGTCAACACCCTGGGAAAGTGGAAGTTCTCCAACTTGACTTGTAGCTAAAGTCCCATCTCCAAATGACTTGGATGAGGAAACCTTAGTGGAAGGTAATGGAACAATGTCTGGTGAAGGTAGGGCCTTCAAGGGAGAAGTGGAACCCTTTTGAAAAGTCCAGGCAACACATTAACATATGAAGGATTGTTCACGAATGAACAAGCTCTACATGAAGAAACAGAGTCAAATACCTTTCTCTTGACGACGAGAGGAATATCATCATCATCATAAGGCAAACTAGGCGAAGCTGAAGCTGGCCGTTTGCGGTTGAAGGTATCTTTAGTTGTGTCAGTTTGAACAGAGGAAGAGCCCGATGGAGCAGGATTTGCCGCAGAGCGTGTGACGTGAGCATGAGGAGACCTTCAAGGAGAAACATGACTCTTTGAGGCTGGAGGAATAGAAAGAATGAGAGAAATAGAAGAAGCCTTTGGACTCTCCAGCAAGTGGAAAGCGCGGTTAACATCAGTTGTAAACAATCTGCACTTCACCGCCTGCCGGAGTCGATCAAAAATTCGGTGAGTGACAAAAGTGGAGTTGAAAGGAGCCGTAGCGAAGCCTTGGGTCAAAAGGACATTGTGGGCATCAATGGCATGTGCCTCCGTTTTGGTTATAGTATGAAAGCGGCCTGTCAAGCTCTTGGAGAAACATAGAGGAACGGGCCAAGTCTGGCCAAAACCTAGCTAACGGGTAAAAAAATGGGGAACATATATCTCAACCCCGGCCTTGGCATTTGTTTCAGTCAAAATATCATGGAACAATTCTTTCTCAATCAAAAATTGAACCCAAATGGGCAAAAAAGCGCTCGTATCATTCATGGTAAAAGAAGGCTGCACGTAAATCGAAATTTGATGAGCAGAGAAGGGGAAAAAGGAAGGAATGGAATTCAAGGTGTAAAAGAACGTGAAAACCTCCATTTGGGCATTTTCACAAGGCTCGGTTGATTAATAAATAGCCCATAACAACTAATTGATGTAGACGTAATTGGAGAGGGACCAAGCTGTGGAAAATATGCTCTCAACCACAATTGAGCAAGCGAAAGAGGCCCACTGCTAGTAGGAGAGGCACCATTTCGCAGTTGGGATTGAAGCGAAGTCATGCCTCTATAAAAGGCAGCTAGGAACAATGAGCAAAGGTTCAGGGGCCTACCACGTGCTAACTCATGCGCTATGGGGCAAATAGGACATGGAAGGTTTCATGTTGGGCACACAAATGACATATTTACAAAGCCAGACCTGAAGGAAGGCCAAACGCTCAGCATGATTGGGTTCAGTGGTAGTGTTCTTATAAAGTTCTTGCATGCCCGAATAGGAATCAGTGAGTTTCTTGTCAAATTTTAGGACAGCACCAGTGACCAAAAAGGGTAGGAGAGATGGTGTCGCCCAAAGGCGGAAGGTTAACTAAAACACCAACATCTCTTAGAGTAATGGACATTGGACCAAGATGGAAGATAAAAGTATTATACTCAGAGGACCAGAAACTCAAAACAATAGGAAAAAGCACGGGGTCATAAGTTGGGGGACGAATAATGATTTCTAACAAATCAGAAATCTTAATGCGATAAAAAAATTGCCTTGGTAGGGCCATGTTTCGCCATAGGTGCATGCCAAAAACGAAAAGTAGCATCAAATTTGGGCCAAGTACGAATACCTCTTTCCCCGGATTGGCTTTAATGGAAAATGATTCAGAAAAATGGGATTTTAAGTACAGGGAAACAACTGGCCCACCGCGGCTTGCCCTACAGAATCATCATCATTAAATGATAAGCTCAGGTAAAACTCGTTGAGGTCAGAGTTGGCTGATGAAAGGGGAATGGGATATATGTACGATCTAGTGAGAAGTTCTTGATAGTCGTCGAAACTAAGGGAGCTCTCTGAAGTCGCCATTGATCACAAGTTTCAATTTTCTCAAGGGTATTGGAGTGCAAGTGCTAGAATGGAGAAGCAAGAAGATAAGCAATAGTTTTATAGAGGCGCAACGTGGGTATAATGACGTGAAAAAATGGCATGTTCTTTAATTTATAAGAATAGCGTGATGTTTCACTTGTTGGGATGTATAAGGTCACTGCCAAACAATGTAATAATTGAGATTCTTCCCCACTTTTAGGATTTCAAGTGTCGCGAGAAGATACAAAGAATGAATATGGCATAAGATTAATAATCGATATTAATTTTGTCATATTAGGGGTAACTGTTGACGCATAAAAATGAGACCCAATGAGTGAAGCCCCAGTTAGGAAATTCAAAGGATGGGCCCAAGTGAGACCGTGTAAAAGGCCCAAGATAGAGTTATGTAACGGAGGTTCATCATCGCCCAAGCTTTAGGCGAATACATCACTTTATGAATATTCAGGGCGACGGTGCTATTATCGCCCAAGTTTGTGAGACGCCCAAGATCTGGGCAAATTGTTATCTTAAACGACGGTTACTAAGATAGTTAAGGGGCAATCTCATCATGTCCCATGATCTAGGAAATCTCGGTTACGAGCAGTTCAGTGGTAAAAATAATGACAACAGTTAGAACGGTAGTTCCATGACAAGTCAGCCGTGATGAAGAACGTGGGTAGTTATAGGACGACCAGCAGTTTCAAGCGATTCCACGACAACAACTGTTAGAGAAGTATAAAAGAGAAGAGAAGGCATAGAAGAAAAGACTCCCGAATCAAACACTCTCGAACTGTAATTTTCATTTCCTTTACTTTTATCGTATTTAACTTTCAACCGTTCTGTGTGTTTGAGCTCTTTGGAGTCATTTCGCTTCTCACCGATTATAAATCTTCATCAATAAAGCACTCATTTTTGGAACTTTGTCTCAAGAGGTCTGTTCCTTACACAATCGTTTCAACCATCTTTTAATTGTTAGCGAGACCCGACTTTCCGCGCGAAACAAATATATAATTGTAACAAACTGTAGGGATGGCAGTTTGCTCCGTCAAACTCCATACCAGCCCCGGTTGCACCTCAATTGTCTAATTATTTTTTAAAAAAAAATTAGATTTATTGGTATGCTCAAATCCGAACGGATTACCCAAATCTATTAGCTCAATTCCCTAATGGCCCACTTTGCTCATAGAATTTACAAAAAAAGGGGGGGTTGACCCGCCCTGCCTTGAGTGCGGATGGGGTACCCTGTCATGTCCGTTGCCATCCCTAAACAAACTCGAGGATAATTTCCTCTATCGTGTATTGTTATTTTGTCACTAAACATGACACATTATAAACATATATCTCTATAGTTTAACAACATCCAATCAAAAGTTCTGCTCTGGGTGAAGGAAATTGAGATGTTGCACCTGGATCATCTCCCCACGAGCCTTTGGATCAAACTGGCATCTGAAGTAGCTGTTTACAAATTAAACAAAACATCAATTCAACTTGAAGACTAATTTCAAACCCACAAGTCAAAAAACTTCTCAATTTGGATGGAAGAAATAATGGAACACAAACTAATCAAACGTGCTTTTGTGGGCCACTCAATTCTCGTCTAGGAACCAAAGTCCCCCTAGGTTAATAAAGCTACAATGTCACAAAAATATGTATATACCTTCCATCCACGCCAATAATGATCATCGTGTTCTTCTGCTGCTGGCCAAAAGTAACAATATTCCGAATACCTTCTTGAGGCAGTTGAAATCGGTCTCAGACCATTGAGATTTTAAATACTTGGGAATACCTACATTTTAATAATTTTGAACTTTATTTAGTTCCTAGGTTACATAAATGAAAATTGAAAATAAACGCGACAAGCACATAAAAACGAAAATATGAAAAAATAAAATAAAATAGTGCACGAAATTTTGTGGCTCTTGTTAGTATTTCTAGTATGTCTCCAATTATGTTACTTTTTAGTGGAAGCTTGCATTTAAGTTGATTCTTAATTGAAGCCCCCAACAAAATCCTTAAAGTTTCTAAACTCTAGCTATTTAGGAAACGTTTTTAAGATTTCCGGTCTTAAAAACTTCCATGCAACCTAGGTTAATTCATATTATCAATAGTGGAGTTAAGCTAACAAATTACTCATAAAAAAGTACCTGTAATTTGGGAGAGAAATGAAGCAGGAGTCGGAGAAAAAATGTTTGGTTCTGCTTCTGCTGCTGCTGCTGCCGCCTGTGAATCGACATTTAGTCTGAAAACATGGACAGTAGCCTTATCACTTGAAACAGCTAGCCATTGAACATCCAAAGAGAAGGAAATGCTGTAAATCTCTGCTCTTCCAGAACCCCTTTGCACCTAAATTCATGAACAAATCAAATTAATAAAGATATAATAGCCGGTTAACCACACGTTTGGGCTCTGAACTTGTGAGTCGTGTGCCCCTATTTTGGTTACCGAACTTCCAATTCCTTAACTCATTAGTCACTCTACTCAACTCCGTCTTTTAAACTAATGAAACTTGCACGTGATGGTTGAGAATCCCATATGAAATAATTTTAAATTGGAATATGACTTGAAAAGTTGATAAAAGTTTTGAATTTCATAAAATATGGTTAAATTTAATTGTTTGACTTTGACTTCAATCTTTCAAGTTTCTTCAGAAGCACTAAGTTATACATAAAACATACCTCATGAAGTAACGATTCATCCCAGGTATTAAACACCCTCACCAGCATCCCCTTAGTACTCGCGGTTGCCAAAAACCTCCCGTCGTGCGTCAGTGCAATACACGCAATCTGCGAATCATGTGCGGTTATCGTATTGGTCCTTTTCAAGGTGCAATGTTCCACCCTAACTTCCCCCTGGTGGAGTCCCAAGCAGGCCAAAACCTTCTCCGACTCCCGCGATACCTCGCACAACCCCTTCGGGTTCGACATAGTATCTATCTGATGCAACAATTCTAAGTCCTCGAAATTGTACACATATACTTTGTTTAACAAGATCACAACAATCTGGTCCTTCCAAAGGCGAACCGACTTGACTTTGGATCGAAAACAGAACTCAGCAATGCACTGAGATCGGTAATCGTCCCAAATGAACGCTTTGTTTAATGTGAACTGTGGAGTAGGCCCACAACCAACTATGGCCGTGATCTTACCTTTGAACAACATTTGAATCACCCCAATACCACCGCCGACGATGATGCTGGAGGTGGGAAGACTCGTGAACTTGCGGTGGACGACTTCGCGAAATGGGTCGGAGTTGAAGATGATGAAGCCGCTAGTAGTGCCGACTACGAAGCAGTCACGGAGTTGGGTGAAAGAGAGATGGAGGACAGTAGGTGGTAAGGTGGGATGAGGGTGTCTGGAGTTTAGGATGGTGGTAATGGCTGAAGTTGTTGGGGTGGACGACATGATGGATCAATTTTTGCTTTAGATTATGATTTTTGTGCAATCTGTACGAGAAGAACATGAAGGTTATGGGTTTTATATACATAGGAGGAATCCTAGTCTGTAATACAAGTAATACTGGGACAGGGATAAAGTTTCCATTAGCAGCAGGGACTCTGAATAAGATAATTTTTTTTTTTTAAATATATAAAACAAATTTGATCCAAATTATAAGAAAAGATAAATATAAACTTCGTTTTTTGAATAAATTATGGGTTTATTTTTTATTTTCTAAGCTTAATAAAAAGCAATACTGCAATTAATTGTGGAAAAAAAAATAAGAAAAAAGAAAGAAAAATGGGTAATTGGCAAAACGTCCTTACCTTTGAAGGTTTTTGTGGAAAACGTCATTACCTTTCATTTTTTGGCGTAGAACGTCCATACCCTTCACATTTTT
>CAIGRH010167387.1:0-12232 GCA_903798295.1 Fraxinus nigra | reverse complement strand
ATTCCAAACTGAATTCTTTTTTACTGCACTTTAATTATAATTTTTCAATTTTTCAAACACTTCAACAAATAAATTCGGCACCCAAATTCTATCATATCTCATAAAATATCCTTGTTTAAATTTTAGCACAAATTAAGAAAATGCAATTAATATAATTGGAAATATAATTTTTTTCTTACATTCTTCATAATATATTCATACATTAAATAATGGTTTAAATACGATTATTTTATATTTGTTGATAACAAGACACATAAAATAAGTGTGTATTAGAAAATTATTAATTCAATTACATCTGAAAAAGGAAAAGTGACTTATAATTTAGTACGGACAAAAAAATGAAAGCAAGCATATCTTTATAGGATGGGGAAAGTATACATTTTTCATAATTGAAATCAATTTCTAATTACATAGTTTCAGAGCTTCCATATATTTTCATTCAAACTGAACGACATTGTCATTAAATTAAAATAATTTTAATTCTAAAACATACAACATGTTCATGTAAGCTTCTATTAGAAAAAACAAAGATTAAACTGATGTCGAATAAAAGTAAGTCTTAAGCTTGACACAGCTGAGCATAGATAAATTTGTGTGACTTGATCGCTTAAGAACGGAGTGTGTTGATTCGACTCTGTCCAATAGACAAGTCTCAGAGGTCTTGTGTCCTATGCCCATAGACGGACCCAGCACTCGACCAGGGAGTCGACCGCGCATGTTGGGCTCCGTCGGACTACTGGTGGCTGCGGTCCCTGTCTGGTTATAAGGTTTCAGTCGTCTTCTTCCTCCTCCATTTTTCTGATTCTGCTGTGCTGCCTTTTTTTTTACAAACTGAAAATGGGCCGCGTTGGCCAGTCCAATATTTGTTTAAAAAAATTGGGCCAATGCGGCACATTTAATTCATCTTTTTTTTTCCCGTTACTGGATGACAAATGGCCAAATCTTTAATTACGTATACCTAAACTATCAATCCCAGCCCAACCCAAATCTCACTCTCAAATCAAATTATCAATCCCTAAACTAAAATTCCCAATGTCTCACGGTCTCATACTCTCCACTCTCTCGTCTCCCTGAGTCTCTCGACCGAAATCGCCCATCTCCGAGTCCGGGCAGTTCTGACGCAGTTCTCCTTCACAGATTGGGCTTTTACTCTGGTAAGTCTGCTTTCTGAGTCTCTGACTGCCTGTACATTATTTTCTCAAATTCCAATTGTGATTCTGTGAAGTGTAAAATGTCTGCTTGATTCTTGAACATGAGTAAAACTGTTAGAGTCAGTAGTCACATGCTCACAACATATTGTGGAATTTGTTGTAGGTTTTCCGTTTTTGCGTGAAGTAGCAGCAACGGGCAACAGGTATGCAGTCGACAAGAAGAAAACTGAAAAAGAAGAGGAAAATTGTTTTGCCATTAACAACTTTTAGCCTCTTAGTTTCTCTCTCTCTCTCTCTCTCTCTCTCTCGTGTCAGTCCTCCCGCCACTACCACTACCCTCTTTCTCTCCCTATACACATAATTTTTGTCTCTTGATGATACATATACATTAAGTTATTGGTGAATGGTGAATTCGAGATTGAATGATTGTGAATTTGTAGTTTTTTTGTTTGGAAATTGGAATATAAGATTATGAATATATGATTTATGCCTTAAGTTATCAGTGAATGGCGATTGACTAATTGTAGCTTTATTGGATGATTTTAGCATACTTTTGAATTTCCAGCTTGTATAGTTGCATAGGGTGATTGTCTGATTGAGTTGTGATTTGGATTTTGGCCCATTTGCCATTTGGGGACTTATGATCTAAATTCTCAATTCAAATAATGTGTACTATGCTTTACATTTTAGTGCATTTACATATATATTGAATAATTTTTAATATTATGTAATTAAATTCAATAAACGACATCACTCTTATGATCGCTGATTGTCGACGTTGACTTGTCAATGTCCGCCCGGGCTTGGCTAGATTGCTGGGTCATCCCTGAGTCTATGCCTCTATTTGATGGTTATTATTTGAAAAAAAAATATTTTGAATAGTAAATTTTTGGAGATTGTGTAGTTGTAAAGTAGAGAAAATTTTGAATTTACGTGCAAAATATTTTATCGTGTGAATGTATGGTTGAAAATGAGTATGTAGATTTTTTTTAAAAAAAGTCCATCAAATAGGAGCTATGTTAATTTTAGATAATCAGATTTAAGAAACGTGTAGATTGTTGGAAGGTGTATAAATTTACAGTTAAAATTAGTTTTGTTCATACACTTTGTTAGTTTGATGCATTTCAAGTAATATTTTGTGAACTATGAATTAATATTCAATTATTTGCGTGTTTTTAATTTGTAACAATAATATAAAGCTCCATGATCGTATAGGATGTCACATTAGATGGTTCAAGTATAGTGAAATACATTTTGTGACGTGATCAAAATATATCGTTCTTAATTGGTACATAAAATTTGACGTTTTATATTGATAAGATTGGAATGCTCTTATTGATATTTGTCTAGATTTTGGAAATAAGAACAATGATGTGTTTGGTGCACACTGAACAACACTGCATAGATGACTCGTTCATAACCGTTGGGAATGAAACTTCACGCGATCATCGAGCAAGCCATCTTTATCCTGAGCGAATAATGTACCTTTGATTGCTAATTCAAGTTATTTGAGGCATCGATGAGTGATGTCTTAATTAGAATATTGATTTTGGTGTTTTAGGAATCGAGGCGAAACAGTTAAGGATCATATACTTGCAATTATGAAATTCGTTAATCGTCGTTAAGAGGGGATCGTCACTCCGATGCATTTTCTATATGCATTTGAATTCCAGCTTAGTAATCCGACGATGGAATCGTTGGACTCTATGTCGTGATTTGTTCGCAGTTGAATTGTCTTAAGAAAATGGGACTTATATGGTAATACACGTTGAATGGACAAAACAATTATTTTGCCGTTTCAACATATGGGCTATCACCGGGCCGATTCATTGAATGATGATCGAAGGATATTATTATCGAATCATAATTTATTTCCATAATTATCACTAGACTCGAGAGTGTAATTGCAACTTTTTGATACAATAAGCCGAGATTAATAGATGTATCCTAGCTGGTCAAGAGTTGATCCAATTAGAAATATCTATTGAAGCTTATGCCATGTAAATCCAATCAAATCCCTCTCTTGGCTCTAATATGAGTGTGAAACTTAATTGACCTACTATAATAAAATCCAAGAGAAATAGCGTAATTACAAAACTTTAATTGAATATTATAAATATGACCTTTGTGGGCACATTTTTCCAAATTTAGGATTAGCCACATTCTCCCATTTTCCCAAAAAGGAGACACCCAAATGTCAAGAACAACGAAAAAAAAATCTAAGGGATTAGGGAATAAACTTTGGCTAGAAAGTTGGAAGGCTATTTAAAACTCATTCAAGATTATTATCTTATCATTATATACGAGGATTTAAAAACAAAATTCGATGACCTCAAGGTGATCTAAATTCTATTATTCATCTAAATTTACTCTTCAACGGGAAAAACAATTTCCTCTTGTGATTAAATACTCATTTGATCCTCATTATTTTTAAAATACACGTCTCTCTCATGTCTCAATCTTTCAATAAAATAATATTACATGAAAGTAAAAAAATTAGATTTTAACCTTACAATATCCATCAATTGATTATTTCAAAATTCATTATTAACAAAAAATGGGGCTCAAATAGGTGCTAAATCTAAAAAATCCAAAACACTTATGCTTGTTCAACTATTAAGTTGCATTTTATCTGTTGAAACCCTGTATATTTTTCTAACTCAATTTCAATCCCCTGTTTGAGCCTCATTATTGGGAAGAAGATGTATTTGGAATAGTGATTTTTTGAAAAATGTGTGAATGAAAAATAAGGAAAAGTTTTGAGTTTACGTATAAAACTATTTTATGAGAGAATGTTTGATTAAAAATGAGTTTTTGAGAAAATTGAGGCGAAAAAATAAAAGTTTTGTGCTAAAAGAATTGGAATATTTTCCACTATCTCCGTTTTAAAAGCACGTGAATATCCATTTTTCAACTCAACTTTAGAAGGATTTGAAGTTTCTAAATTATTTTTTACATTTTTCTCTTGTTTTCTTTTGTAAAATTATATTTTAACTTATATTTATTTAAATCTGAGGGCTCAAATTTCCGTTTAATCGGATTCAACGGCTACGTCCGACAAAAAATAAAGAAAAACTTAAAAACAACGTGTTTGGTATACAAATACAAGTTTGACATTTGAAGGTGAACCGTCATTCAAATTAAATGAGGACTCAAATGTCAAATTGTGGTTGCATATTTTTTCCGCTAACTAAAACTAATAAAACATAAACAGGTAGTCGGTTAAGTTAAAATTCCTTGATTCCTTCCAAAAACAACTCGATCTCCAAATTTTAATTAAATATATCAAAAAATCTAAAATTAATAAGATTTGAAATAAAGTCAGTCCAAACGTTACTAAAATAAGTAGCTCGAGTTGTTTCACCTTCCATCAACGTGAACTTATCATGACACCCCTATTGATTTATTACCTTCCCTTGTATTGTCTCTAAACACCAGAAAACTTAATCAGCCACCTCGATTCAAGGTAGGCATCTGCAAGCGACGACAACGATCTAAAAGCCAATTTGAATAACCTCATACTCAGACTCGTAAGTAGCTACCTCGATCTAAACGCCGCTGTGCTCGCCCTTGCGTCGGAGCTTCGATGACAAAGGTGCAAGAATAGGAAAGTGAGAGATGAGAGAGAGAGCGCGAGTGCGAGAAGGAGATAGAGACGAGAGAGATTACAATTCTGGATTTTATAAATACCTGATTTATGCTTAAATAAACTCCCGATTTATGCTTAAATAAACTTAATACCCGATTTTAGAATTGTCATATTAAGTACCCGTTGTGGTGTAATTTCCACAAATTTTATATATTATTTAAAAATATACAAAAAAGTCTTGAAATACCCTCCTAATGGACAAAACACAACCTTCAATTTTCTTCGCACGTGTTCTCAAGAGAAGGATACCGTCCAAACCATTTGTTAATATATTGCGTGCATCTCGCTCGACCTTTTCAACGCATCTTTCTATTTTTCGGCTTTCACAAGTACTCTTTCACAAAATTTTCCTTTTTCAAAGTGAAATCACATATTTTTGTTAGGGGTAAGTCCCGCTATCGAATAGAAATTAAATGAATATACAGCATAAGAACGTGATTTATTCCTCCTAATAAAGTCGTCATAAGATTGAACATCAAGTCTCGAAATAATATCAAATGTTATATGTTAAGTTTAAACGAACAATCGGATTTCAAGATTTGTACTCTTAGACGAGTCGCTATTTTGCGAGAACAAAATGAATCCCGCATAAAATAAAACTAAAATAAATTTTCAACGTATGAATCTTAATACTTTTCACGTGATTATGTATATATGTGTTTGGCTGAATATGAATACATCTAATTATATTTTTCTTTTTAAACTTTTTCCCTAAAAGTGCAACACTTGTTAATTTTTATGGTCCCCCAATTGTTTTCGTGTTAGTTCTAGGAACCTTGGTTAGGTTCATGTAATTGTCACAAGTTGCATTTTTGATAATGTTAGGAATTCACGTGTCACCTAAATGTCGTGTTCCCTACCTGTCTTATACAAAAGTAGCTTTTTATTTATTCGGCCATGATTTATTCATGTATTTAATTAAACAAAAATCAGTAAATGAGCCATACGTTCGTATATTGATACTAAATGATACATACTTGTAACATAAAATTTTAATTTTCAAACATTAAGACGTGTTTAACATCATCGACTATTTTTTTTTTTTCCTTTGAACTAGTCGATAATGAATGTCACAAGAACTCTCCCTCGAGAGAACGTAAATCAATGTCAAGTAACATTTTTTGTACGGTTTCTTAGGGCATGTTTGGTGTGACTCTTGAAAAGTCAAAATGAAAGTTTGGGATTTAAAAGTAGCTTTTTGACTTTTTTTTAACTAATTTTAAGATGTGTTTCTTCTCCGTTAGGAGAGTTTTTAAACGAAAATGATCCATTGTGGTTCCTTCTAAAAGCAATCCTGACATAGAAAATTCTTTTAAATTTAGGGTGTGTTTGAACCACAATATTTTGAAAGAATGTATTCTGGAATAATAGATTGATAGGGAATGCGTGGTTCAAAAAAAAAAGTTATTGATGTGATGGAAAATATTATTTTATTGAAAAATTTGTAGTTGAAAATGAATAGAAGAATAATAATGAAAATTTTAATATGTACCAAACATGGGTTTAGTTTCCATACAAAAAATTGAGTCAAAAAAATTTCTACAAAAAACAAAAGCAAAATCAAAATAAAAAATAACAGTCATGTCAAACGGGCCCTTAACAACTTGTATATTTGTATATGGACTTATTTTTGTCACCAGCTCGTACATTTTATTCACTTAAAGCTTCTTATCTTATACGCATTAAAGGTAAAAATCTTATATTCCTTACAAGATATCATCCCAACTCGCATTATATTTTATCGGAGACGCAATTTTCACTTTATCAACCGAAAGATCGCTTTATAAGTTAACTTTTTTAATGTAACTTTAGAATCACCGGAAAACTCTAATGTTCGAGTTTGAAAATGCAATCAATCAAGTCCATTTTCTATTCATTAACAAAAGATATATCACGAGCCTACCAACTTGCCATTTTAAGGGCCCTCTATACATAATCTCTTGATATTTCTAGCAGAAAATGTAACCAAACATTTCGCTTTCACATTTTATCTAAAAACAGATAAGCATAGCTCACTTGTATGATCAAGAATTATCACCTTTTTACTTGAAATATGCATATATTTTTATATTCAAAAAAATTAAAAAAAAAAAAAAAAGGATTATCACTTTCTATGTGTAAATTCTATTATTTTTATTATCAAAAAAAAATAAAAAAAAAAAAAAACGATTATCACTTTCTATGTGAGTGTTGCTACATTAATAATAGAAATTAGTTCGACTCGCGTTTATAAACGTATCAATTGAAATAATTAACGCGAGTATATTCATGACAAACATAACATGTCAAAATCAAGAGACTCGAATGACAACACGCTCGTATTTTAATTTAATCGGTTTATTTTGTTAAATTGTATTATATAAAAAATTAATTAGTGGAACACGTTTATTTAATATTCAACACCTTCCTTCACTTATAGCGGATGTTTGTTTTCAATAAAGGTATGATTCGAACATATTTTTCATAAATGTGAGAGTTGAATCGACTTGTCTAGAAGTTAAACTATTATCGAATTGAGTCTTCAACACATGTAATTCATTTCGCGTGAAACACGACCACTTTATATTTATGCTTTTGAAAATATCTAATGGTATTTTGCCAACATAATTAGGTACACAACACAATCAAACTTGGTGGTGTGTCTGAATTGGATATAAATGGAGGCTATTTAAAGCCTATTCCATCTCAATGAACTTTATACACTATCAGTGTGCATTCAACGTAGCCCGTCCAACCCTTATCTCCCTTTCGTTTTCTTTTCATCTTTGAATTCACTCTTCCTTACTTGCTTTATTCATCTTTCCATAATCAATAAATGGCCTCAAATTTATCAACTGGTTCCCAATCTTCACTAACCACCGTAGACGAACTCGAAGAGTTAGAAATAACGGAATTTGATGCCACGATGCTTAGAGAATTACTCGAAGAGCCAAAAGAAGAAGTGCGAGATGAAAAAGTTTACTCCGTGGGGATGGAGAAGAACTCGAACTTGGAAGATAATTATCGATGTCTGGACAGTATGATAGACAACATTGAAGATGTCGACTGGCTTCATATCATGGAAGAAAGCCCTTTTCCATGCGACGATATAGGAGTTTGGTACCAAGGCACGTGTGCAGAAGAGACGGTTGATGTTGTTGAGACGAGAGAGGTTTACGATTGTTTTCGTATCCCGAGTCCAGCACTAGTTCCACATGATGAAATTGCATACATTGCCTTGTGGGAACATAATTAGATCTCCTTACTCTCACCATTATTATACAAGAAAATGTTTTGGTGATACAAATAATTGAAGAAACATTTACATACACATTTGCATCCAAATACCTCCTTGTTTAGATATAGTATATCTATGCGTATGGTCTTTCCTAGCAGTATACTCAATCACATAATTGGTGGGAAATTTGCCGTCGCCAGCCTCGAACTTGATTGGGGCTCGCATCCTTTATTTGAAAAAGTTTTGGTGGCTGCAACTTTAAATTTCTCGATGTTATATAACCTTTATTACGAATCTAAAAAGGCTCTCGACCATGAAAATGATATGATATTGATAAACTATGCATACATCATAAACTATATATGTTACCGGTAACCATGACCGATGGAAATACTCGACGACAAAAACTCGACTAAAATTCAGCACTTGCTAGTTGCTTAAAGAGTAAAAGAAGAGAAAAGCAAAATGCAACACGATCTTGTTGTTAAACTATGAATTTTGAAAGCACGGACTGGACTACACAAGACAATAGATAATTATTCGATAAACATTTTGAGTTAGGGGCATAGTCAAATTTGTTAAAAAATAAAAATATGAAAACAAGGCTTAATATACACTAAAAGTTAATAGTATCGGGTACTGTTTGTACTTAATGTCGACGTAATTGAGTCATTTAATTTATATATCGTTCCATCAAAATTTATTAGTTCGTCATTAAAAATAACTCTTATTAAACATATAATATAAATAAATAATTTTTTTATTTGAGTATTTAGATGAGATAATTCAATATAATATTAAAATACACAAAGATCTTGAGATCAAATTTTGTGTCATCTATAATAAAAATTATGTATGAGTGAAATCGTGACAAATATAAAATTAGACTCAACATTCGTTTGCCTCCAAATTTCGACCAAATACTATCACTACTACACCACATCGTCGCCACCGCTGCACCTACAGCACCACCCAACAAAAAAACTCACGCCACACCACAACCACCACCCAACAAAAAATCTCAAACTCGTCACCGCCACTACACCCCCACCCGTCACTACCGCTACGACCATTTTTCGTCAGTGAATAATTAATTTGAACTTACAAGCAACCGCCTTTCGACTGTTACGTTTTCCAAATTTGGACACGTAATGACTAAACCATCCCATCTCTCTCTCTCTCTCTCTCTCTCACACACACACACACACGTGCTATCTCTAGAGAGAAAGCCGATGGCACACGCGAGAATGCCAGTCTTCGAAGTTTCAATAGTTTAGGGATCCAAACAAAGAAAAAGGAACAAACCCAACTTATAAAAATTAAAAGTGGAAAAGAAAAAGAAAAATTTGCTCAATAAAGGTTGGAGGACGAGGTAGGCTATATTCTTGTGCTTGCTCGCTCTCTAAAACTCTCTGGAATTGTGAAAGATCTGGATCTTTTGTCTTCTCTCTCTCTCTCTCTAGGTTCCTGGGATGGGCACTTTGACTGTAACTCCAGTGCTCCCATCAAACCTGAAGTCTTCTTCACTCAAACAAGAAAGTAATTCTTTCTTGGTGTACAGAACAAGGAGAAGGTGAAGCAAGAAGGAGAAAGGCGGCAGTGTCGCAAACTGAGCAGCGTGGTCGCGACGCTACTGCATGCGGAGAGGTGCGAGGGGGAGGGGAGGAGAAGCAGGTGGAGGCGGCGGGTGGTAGAGAGAAATGGTGAGAGAGTGAGAAAGTTGAGAAGTGGAATTTAGGGTTTGGATAAATTTAAGNTCTCTCTCTAGGTTCCTGGGATGGGCACTTTGACTGTAACTCCAGTGCTCCCATCAAACCTGAAGTCTTCTTCACTCAAACAAGAAAGTAATTCTTTCTTGGTGTACAGAACAAGGAGAAGGTGAAGCAAGAAGGAGAAAGGCGGCAGTGTCGCAAACTGAGCAGCGTGGTCGCGACGCTACTGCATGCGGAGAGGTGCGAGGGGGAGGGGAGGAGAAGCAGGTGGAGGCGGCGGGTGGTAGAGAGAAATGGTGAGAGAGTGAGAAAGTTGAGAAGTGGAATTTAGGGTTTGGATAAATTTAAGGTTTTATATGTAAAATAAAATACCTGATTTTTGAATAATTAAATTTTGAACCTGATTTTTTAAAATCTCCCATAGAGTAAGAGTAATGGGCAAATGTTTTAGGGCACGTTTGGTATACCCCACAAATGATTAAAGGGAAATAATTAAGCGAATAGGATTATTGAGGGTAAGATTAGGGCGAATTGAGCTAAGGAGGATAGGATAAATTGTTCTAATATGAACTAAGATACAATCCCTTTTCTGCCTTGATACAAGGTAGACATTAGTCATGCTTTTTAAGGCATAATTTTTCTGCCCTAGACGCATAAACAAGGCACCAATTAATTATGTTATTTAAGGTAGAATTTTTCTGTCTTATTTCAAGACACAATAAAATGAAGGAAACAAGCAAAATAGGAAAAAATAAATATATGCCAGCCAAATATTTGTTTCTTTATTAAGGGTTTGTTTGAACCCATTTTTAGAGGGAATGAATTATGTAATAACGATTTTTAAGAGAATTAATATTCAAAAATTAGAAAAAAGAAAATTAAATTTACTTATAAAATTATTCTATTGAAATAATATATGATTAAAAATGTGTTTTTTTTAAAAAATCAAGAAATGGCTAATTTTTACTACTTGTTCATTTACTAGATTATAACATATTTAGAAGGGGAGTGAATTATCCTGAAATATAGATTTGGTCATTGGGTAAGTGTAAGTGTACAAGTAACATTTCACATTATAATCTGCGATTTACCTCTTTCACCAAGGCACATGGCATGACAGGTGGGGGCTGTCAAGGTTGCGGTTCATCATTTTTCTTTTTTCTTTTTTTTAAGAAGAGGAGTGAATTTACATATTTGCAAGGTGAGTGAATGTACGACAAAAATGTTACATAGAACGTGCAGAACGTGTAAAGGACATTCCCGCACGAATCATATCATATCTGGTAATATTTATTATTTTCCAAAATATTCTCCAACACAATGAAGAGGATAGCGTCTGTTTTACTTGAAATTATTTTTTTTTTTTAAATTAAAAAAAGCCTTTTTTTAAAAAAAAAAAAAAAAAAAAAAATCAAGAATGGGGTAATTTTTACTACTTGTTCATTTACTAGATTATAACATATTTAGAAGGGGAGTGAATTTACATATTTGCAAGGTGAGTGAATATACAACAAAAATGTTACATAGAACGTGCAGAACGTGAAAAGGACATTCCCGCACGAATCATATCATATCTGGTAATATTTATTATTTTCCAAAATATTCTCCAACACAATGAAGAGGATAGCGTCTGTTTTACTTGAAATTAACACACTTAGCTGGCAAACCACACCAACAAACATAACAATCCTCACCACCCAACCCCAACAAATGTACGTCCAAATTCCCTCAATGATCTTTAGTTGATTTTTTTTTTTAATTTTAAATAAAATTGGAAACCGAGTTGAGAGAGTCCTAGTCGATCCCCAGTCCAATCATTTAACGATCAGACCAACCCATTAAATTCAACACTACTGTGTACCCAGAGTAACAAGGATGATTGGTCAGACTTGTAATTTGCACTAGTTGGATAGCAAAAATAATCGATTAAAAATTAAAAAAGGATTCAAACTATAGTATCTTTCGGAACATGTGGAACTCCCACTTTTATGCTCGAGATAGTGAATTTATTAATCTTTATCACCTTAACACATTGTATGGAGATCATTCAACGAGAATAACCAGTATTACTGAAAATAATAAGCCTATATTTCGCTCCCATTATTTGAAATTAAATTTATTTGGAATAGTGTTATTTTTAAGATTGCGTGATTAAAAAAAATAAAGAAAAAAATTTGAGTTTGATAAGAATTAGGGAGTTAGAACTAAATTATAATTTTAATGAGGATAAAAAAAAAGTCCGATTCAACCCAGATTATACGTCTGGACCCCTGTGTGAAGACCTCACAAGTCACAAGTCGCACATTTCAGAATTTTTTATATTTTAGCCCCCGTACACAATAAAATTTTCATTTTCATTCTTCTACTCATTTTCAATCACACATTCTTAAATAAAATAATATTTTCCATCACATCAATAATTTTTCCTTCTTTTTCAACCACACATTCTCTATAAATCTACTATTTCAAAATATATTCTTCCAAAATAATGTAGCTCAAACAC
>CAIGRH010167383.1:0-15708 GCA_903798295.1 Fraxinus nigra | reverse complement strand
AATCAATTTGTTAATAATAAACATTATTTTTTTGTAATAATCAAAACGAGACGTCAACCATAGGTCAACAATAGCAATTATGTTTGCTAGCATGAGAAATATCACCCACCAAAACATGCTATATAAGAACTCCTCATGCAGATGCAAGGCCATAGATGTCATCCAATTCTTCATTTTACACCATAATGATACTATCCATGTGAGGATGAAGTCCAAAGTTAGAAGGCCCCGTCCTTTAGGCAAACTAGGGAATTCAGCCTCATTAAAAAGGAAGTCGGGTTGATATTTCCTCAAATTATGCTCCTAGCTAACCTACAGAATCCGATGTTGACATGGATGATAATATTTCCCCCGAATACGAGCCAAAACACATGCCACAAAGGATTGTTAGTATGTTTGACAAAATCATCCCTGTGAGAACCATGCACAGGTCATTCCAGCCACTTTTCGCACCTAGGAACATGCCATAACATCTACGTAATACGGCCTTAAACACAAGGAAAGGCAAGGACATGCCCCTGATGTTGCCCCGCCTAGAAATAAGCACCACATGAAGAAGGAAATAATGAAAGACTAGGTAGGCCTATCTCATATTTTGTCTAGATATTAGGTTGATGAAGAGGAAGACTTGGATGAGCCTCAAAGATCTCGAGTCTTAATAAAGACGAAGAAAATTTGCATTTTTCAAAGAGCTGAGAAATGATCATATCTCAAGTCACTATGTGATACCAACGATACTAAAGTATGATGGAAGAGGTAACCAGACTAAGCACATGAACAATTACAAAACACACATGAGCCTGAAATGTGCCAACTCTACTGTGAAATGCAAAGCCTTCCATCTAACTTTAAGTGGGACGGCGAAAATTTGGTATAGTAGGATACCCCAGGGATATTAGGAGTTGGTTAGAGTTCAAAAGTATGTTCCTGAAAGGATTTGCTGTTAGTAAAGAAGGAGAAGCTCATATCCAAGGTCTCTAAGGCATGAGGCAACAATCTGGGGAGACATTGAAGAGTTTTTTAGCACGCTTTACTGACGAGACGACATATTCATGTACAAGTCACCGATTGGGAGACATTATCTGCACTACGAGGTAGACTGAATATAAATACCCTCTTCTGGAAGGATGTACAGAATCAAAACCTTACCGACTATGACGCTCTGTTGAAAATGATGAGACGTGAGATCATCAACTAGGAATTGACTGATCACTGAAATATAGTCAACATAGGTTTTCAACCTACTAAGACAGCGTAGAAGATGACATATCTCTCAACTAATGGACCATCAATGGAATCAGACTATTAATGAAGTTATTCTTAATTCCGGGCAAGTACTTGCCACAACCACATTGAACGTGGTGCCAATGTTGGCTTACAAGGAAGTGACCCTTGAAACAAACATAAGGCACACTGGGTCCGGACAACAAACCCTTCAAAAAGGAAAGGCCGATGGCGGGGTTTAGAACCTAAGAATAGACTGAACACCTCTCAATTTTGTACTTATCATCATTTTTTCAATCACGACACAGCAGACTGTAGAGACATAGCCCAATACCCTAGGCAAGTGAACACACGAAATGACTGTTCTCCTAAGGACATACCTTTGGCTAGGTAGGATCAAAGGTCTAAACGTAAAGAGGCTATGATCCTCTTTCGGGAACTATCCCTACGACGGAGGAGAGAACACGATAGAAAAAAACCTAAGGAGGGACACCAACAACATATAAACGTCCCGATCAACATGGAAGACTCTCATATCCATGAAATTGATGTGATTTTTGGAGGACCCTACATTTGGGGCAATACAAAGAATTCACAAAGCAATTATGCTAGAGAAGCTAAGAATCCCCCAATAACAAGCTATATAGTGGATAATAGTTCCCGGAGAAGGCAATTACCACCCATCGCCTTCATCCAAGAGGATGCTGAGGGCATACACTTTCCTCATTATGATGCATTCGTGATAAGGGTCGTTGTGGCCCGTAATAGGTTGAAGCGGATACTAATAAATAATGGTAGCTCCATCAACATCCTTTTTGGGGCCAATTTGACAAGTTGATCATCGATCACGATTTAACCCCCATCACAATCCTTTTGTAGATAGCATCATTCCAAGGGGGGAAATAACTCTTGTTGTGGAAATAGGAGAGCCACTCAAATAGCTTTAAAGTTCATGAAATTCTTGGTAGTGGATAGCATGCCAGCTTACCATGGGGTGCTAGGTAGACCCATCTCAAAAGACTTATGGGCCATCACCTCTATTCATCACCTATGCATGAGATTTCCTATCAAACACGAGATTGCCACAGTTATGGATGACAAAAAAGGAGCACATAAATGCTACCCAAACTCGTTAGAAAAGATTGAACCCAATGATATCAATGTGGTGCAAATGGATGTTGATATTGTGGACGTCCCAAAAGGCCAAAACTCTTATCAAGGAGATGTCAAGATAAAAAATGCCTTCGAACAGGTGGTCATGCTTGACGAATTGGACCCGATGCTGTTAAGTCAGAATCTCAAACAATACTGGTGGAGAAGTAGATCCTCAAGACTCCACCAAGGTATTGCGGGTGGGAAAATGCTTGTCATTGGAGGTCCAAGAAAGACTTAAGGACTTTTTGTGTAGAAATCTTGATGTCTTTTGTTGGAGGCATGAGACCATGGTAGGCATTGACCCCAAGGTCAGTTGTTACTACCTGAAAATTGATTCTAAGATTGATTGCCCCGCATAGACAAAAGAGAATGGCCCTTAACCCAAAGAGATATGAGGCTTTAAAGGAGGAAGTACAAAAGCTGATAAAGAACGGCTTCATTAGGGAGGCCATCGACTCGAAGTGGATCTCAAACTCAGTCTTGGTAAATAAACACAATGGTAAATGGAGGGTGTACATAGACTACTCCAACCTTAACCAAACTTGTCGAAACGATAGCTTTCCCATTTCGAAGATAGACCAACTTGTGTACTCAATTGCTGGGCATGAGCTTTTGAGCTTTATAGATGTCTACTCAAGCTATAATCAAATCCTCATGCACCCGATAGATGAGAAAAACATATATTTCATCATTGATAGAGATCATTATTCTTATAAAATGATGCCCTTCAGGCAAAAAATTGTTGATGCCACCTACCAGAGGCTTGTTAACGAAGTGATTGCCAACCTCATTGGGAAAATAATGGAGGTCTACCTGGATGACTTGCTTATGAAAAGCTCGAAGGCAGATGACAATGTAAGGTACCTGGATGAAACTTTCCAAATTCTATGAAGGTACATAGTGAGTTTAAACCCCTTCAAGTGTGTGTTCGGTGTTGCCTCTGGCAAATTCTAGGGATACATGGTTAACCAAATGGGTATAAAGGCTAATCTAGAAACAATTCAAGCCTTAGTTGAGATAAGGTCTCCTCAAAAACCAAAAGAGGTGCAAAGCTTAATCAGGCATGTGGCGACTTTAAGCCGTTTTGCCTTAAAGGCCACTGTCAATTGCCTCATTTTCTTTAAGGTGTTAAAAGGGAAAAAGGTTCCAATAGATGAAAGAGTGTGAAGATGCCTTCATGGGGCTGAAAAAACTCATAGGATATGCCACAAAAGTCTCAAAATCCAAGTTTGGAGAGGATTTGCAACTCTTTTTGGCCGTCTCCAATGAAGCCATTAGCGCAATTCTCATAAGAGATAAAGATACCCTCTAGTTGCCTGTCTACTATGCTAGTAAGACACTTTTGGCGGTTGAAACCCGCTACCCTGTTATGGAAAAGTAAGCTTTAGCCTTGATCGTCGCACCTAGAAAGTTGAGGCCATATTTTCAAGCTCACACAATACTTATATTAATCAAATTCCCGCTCAAGCAAGTGTTTAGAAACCTGACGCTTCAAGAAAACTGCTAAAATAGGTAGTTGAGCTCAGCGAGTTTGACATTGTTTTAAAAACAACAATTTCTATCAAAGGTCAGGCCTTCGCAGACTTTATGGCATATTTTTACAACATCCAGGAGATAGACGAAATAATGGAGCCTGCAGAACCTCTTACGTGGAACTTGATCATGGATGGTTCATTTGGGGACATATGCTTAGGAGCGGGTATGGTCTTGGTTAGCCCCGAGGGACACAAGCTTAACAGTGCTGTGAGGTTCGAGTTCAAGGCTACCAACAACGCAACTGAATATGAGACACTATTGGCTGGCTTAAAGTTGACTAAAGAAATGTAAGTGAAGAGGTTGCTCATTAACAGTGATTATCAGCTGATAGTTAGTCATGCAAATGGAAACTTCACAGTAAGAGACAAGAGCATGGCTGTGTACCTCAAATTGGTGATGGATCTACTCCCATCTTTTGAAAACACCTACACCGACGCCTTGTCCAAGCTGGCTAGTAGCATGTTGTGTCGATCGAACACCTCTCTGACCCTTCCATGTTAAAGGAAAAAAGGTAACGTAGGTAGAATAAACGCTTATATGGATGCAACCTATAGTGGCATTCCTTAAAGACCAAACTCTACCGGCAACAAAGAAGAAATTTATAAACTTGAGAGAACGATAGCCTACTTTGTATTCCAAGATGATGTAATCTATAAAAGAGGTTTTTCTTTGCCACTCATCGGATGGGAGAAAACCACTTACATTCTCCGTGAAATTCATGAGGGCATTTACGGCAATCACGCTGGAGGACTTACACTGGCACAAAAAAGCACTACGACAAAGGTATTATCGACCCAGTTTGAAAAAGATGTGATCTAATTTGTATAAAAGTGCAATAAATGTCAACATTTCTATCCTATCTAGAAGCTACCCTTCCAAGGGCAAAGAGCGGTATCCAGCTTATGGCCATTTGCCAAAT
This sequence comes from Fraxinus nigra, assembly GCA_903798295.1. Taxonomy (NCBI): domain Eukaryota; kingdom Viridiplantae; phylum Streptophyta; class Magnoliopsida; order Lamiales; family Oleaceae; genus Fraxinus; species Fraxinus nigra. Next base: position 10,874 of record CAIGRH010167383.1, on the reverse strand, counting down.
GGGGATCGACCTTTTAGGCCATTTAACCAATGGTAGAAATAGTTCAAGTTTTGCTATCGTCACCATTGATTACTTCACAAAATGGGTTGAAGCCGAACCTTTTGGCCAGAAATACGGACGCCAACACTTCCAAGTTCTCGTGGAAAAATATAATATGTCAGTTCGAAATTCCGCATTCAATTTTCTCGGACAACGGGCATCGATTTTATAACAAAAAGGTCAGGGACATCTGTGTGGAGCTTGGAATCAAGAAGTATTTTTTGACACCTCACCATTCCCAAGCAAATGGACAAGTAGAGTCTGTAAACAAAACCATTAAATATACTTTGAAAAGAAAACTTAAAGCCTCTAAGGGAGCATGGATTGATGCACATTAGTAAGTATTGTGGGCAATCTGGACTATAAGTCAGACCCCAACTAGAGAAACCCCATTCTCAATGGCCCACGATGCAGAAGTAATGAGCCGAGCTGAAGTCGGGTTACCTTGTCCCTATTGTATGAAATTCAATAAAATATCTAACGACGACTTGAGAAGATGTGAGCTCAATTTTCTCGATAAAATGAGGGATGAATCTCAAGTGAAACTAGATACATATCAAATGAAAATGACCCGTTACTACAATGCGAGGGTTAAAAGAAGATCCTTTCGTATAAATGACCTAGTACTTCAGAGAGTTTCCTATCTTCCAAAGAATCAGGGGTAGGCGGAAGGACAATATCACATCAAATAAGAGCTATGACCTGACACTTATCAGATAGAAGACTAGGATGAGAAAACGCAACATCACCCATGGAACATAGAGTATCTTAGAATATACTACGAATGAATGAGTTTTATAGCTGGAAATGATCCAATAAAAGTACGTTTCGTATACTACATCTAAAACACAAGCCTCCCATGTCGAAATTGAACGTCATGGGAGAAGCTCCTATATGGGTAAACCATCCACCACGAAGGGAAGCGTAGGCGCTTGAATATAAGGATCGGATCCCAAATGGGATTACCTTATTGATCCTTCAAGACATACATCACAAGCCTCCCATGACGAAGCTGGACGTCATGGAAGAAGCCCTTAAAAGGGTAAAGCATCCACCATGTAGGAAAGCGTATGCGCCATGGAGACGAGGATCTGAAGTGTACAATACAAGCCTTACACGATGAAGTTGAACGTCATGGGAAAAGTCCCTACATAAATGGATCATCTACTATGTAGGGAAGCATTGACACTTTAAAGACGAGGATCGAATCCCGAAAGGAATTACTTCATTGATCTTTCGAGGCATACAATACAAGCCTCCCATGACGAAGCTGAACTCCATGGAAAAAGCTCATACATGGGTAAATCATCTGCCACGTTGGGAGGCTTAAGCGCCTTAGAGACGAGGATCATATCCTAAAATGGATTACCTCATTGATCCTTCGAGACGTACAACACAAACCTTCCATGACAAAGCTGTATGTCATGGGAGAAGCCCCTACATGGATGAATCATTCACCATGTAGGGAAGAGTGGGCGCCTTGGAGATGAAGATTGGATACCAAAGTAGATTACGTTATTGATCTTCCAAGGCGTACATCACAAGCCTCCGATGAAGAAGTTGAATGTTATGAGAGAAGAATCTATATGGACAAACCATCCATCAGGTAGGAAAGTGTAGCCATCTCAAAGACGAGGAATGGATCCCAAAAGGGATTATCTCATCTATTTTTCGAGATGTGCATCACAAGCCTCCCATGACGAATTCAAACATCATGAGAGGATGACGGGAACCCAAGAATGGGATCAACATGGAAATCAAATAATTCTGAAACTCTGGGAAAGCTCAACAGGTTGTAGACGGTAGAATCTCGACCCGCAAATTATTGAACCAAGCAACAAAACAAAAATAAAGTTTGAATGACCTCTTGATTACAAAATCAATGAACCTTGATATGCGAACATCATAAAGGGTGCCTAATCATTTGATAAGTTCTGAGGGTTGAACACCACAAATATAAAAATATTTGATAAGTTCGGTACATGTTCAATCAAGAACAAAGAAAGAGAAAAATCTAATTAATTCATAATCAAAAGTCTTGATTTTACAATGAAATAAATCTCCTATTTATACTAATGCTAGAAAACCTAGTAAAAACGTAATTAGGTTACAAAATATTGCAAAATTGGAAAAAAAATAGAGTTCTAGTCTAACAAGGAAATTCGNCAATGAACCTTGATATGCGAACATCATAAAGGGTGCCTAATCATTTGATAAGTTCTGAGGGTTGAACACCACAAATATAAAAATATTTGATAAGTTCGGTACATGTTCAATCAAGAACAAAGAAAGAGAAAAATCTAATTAATTCATAATCAAAAGTCTTGATTTTACAATGAAATAAATCTCCTATTTATACTAATGCTAGAAACCCTAATAAAACATAATTAGGTCATAGAATATTGTCAAAGTTGGAAATAAAATAGAATCCTAGATTAACAAGGAAATCTCGTGAAAATTCTGCCAACTTGTTTTCGGTATGTTTCTGTGCGACTTCAAGCCCAAAAGTACCATATGCCCATGTATCCTTGTGTAGAATTTCGTGACGATTTTGAATTGTGTTCATGGTCAAAAATTCGACACCCAAGCTGAGAGTTATGTCCATTTTAATCTACGCCACTAGTTTTCTTTCTAAATATCTTCCAAATCTTGAATCCAACTTGTTTCGGCTACTGAGTCCTTCATGAATCTTGAACCTTGGCTTGTCAACTTCTTCAATTTAGACTCCAAAACTTGACCAAGTGATTGCCTATCACATATCATATCAGAGGAGAAATAATATTAAAGTTAAATGTGTTTGAAAATTAGTCATGTTTCATAAGTTTGAAAGATAATTGGTCTTTGGATGTCATTATATTTAATTTAGTTCAACTTGTAAGTTATATTCTTTAAATTAAGGACCTTAGGTAGGTTAAGATGAATTAGATTTGTTATAAACATTACTGAAGTCCCAACTTAAAAACAAGAAATTTAAGAAATATGTACATCATTAATTAAGGAATATGTACAAAGGATGGCTCAACCATTATATAGAAAGCAAAACACAAAAAAAATTATACTATATTGGAGGTGGCAGGGAGTCTGATGCCTCTGTAGCAGGCGCTTTAGCACTTGGGCTTCTTAGCCTGAAGCTTCGTCCTCAAGAACACCCTCTTGGTCATCAGTTGGGATCTAAGGTAACTCCTCCAAAAACTTTGCTCTCAGTTCAGAAGCATTGAGTTCTGGGTAAAGCTCTCGTACTCGGTCTACTACTTTGACATAAGTAAACCTCCTCCAATAGGCATCGAAGTACAGATACTCTTTTGTTACATAAAATTTGGCAATGTAGTCCCTTACCTGCTTTATGGGCATCATCATTAGCCTGCTCAGATTCCTTCACATAGTATCTTATTTGGGTCTCTTGAAACCCATTAGTATTCTTGAGCCCAACATTCTCTAATTTAGCCTTATCCAAAGCTTTGACCGTTAGCTTATGATAATTGTTTGAAGTTTCAATCTTTTTTGTCAAGAAAGCCACTTCGCATTAGGATACATAGACCTCCCTATTTAGAGCTTCGGTCTCCGCTAAGGCATAATCTAACTTAGCTTCCTCTTCAGGTCGTTGGGCCCTCAGCTCTCAGCTTCAGATTTTATTTTCTTCATTTCCTCCTCCACTGAGGCCTACTTTCAATCAACTCCCGGTTACATATCTGAATGTCTTTCAGTACCTCTTAAAATTCAAGGGCGATCCGAAAAGCCCTGGCACTTTAGCTCACTAAGGTCACCGCTAGATCAAATGCATTGCAAGTGGAGATATAATTTGCCACCTCTCAGTCCAAAACTTGTAAAAATTGGCAATGGTATCCCAAACCTCAAGTAGCGGCATCCCCATCACTGTTGAAGCTATCTCTTCATCTTGCCCAGCCAAGAATCTTTCATACTTTCTAGGGGTCCTCACTATTTGTGCTTTTGTCACAGCCTTGAAGGCATGTTCTACCTCTTTTGCAACCTTTTCACTAGTTACTTTAAATTTTGGGCCTTTGCAGCATCAAACGAAGCATACATCACCTTCGAATGTGGGGTTTTCTTGGCAGTTGGGACATTGGTTGTCCCGAACTTCCCAGTGCCATGGGATAATTTCCTCATTTTTTGAGGCTTCCCCATTTTTTCCTTGTCCTCCTCACTTTTGTTAGTATGTTCCTTGCTGAGGCATTCTTGTTTTTCCCTGACATGCTTAGTACCTTCAAATGAAGGCTTCAGAACCCTAGATCTTACTGTTGAGGTGGCCTTCAAGATTGAGCCATGTTAGGGGTGGGGTACGTCTTTCTTCCAAAATCATCTGCAAATAGTAGAGACAATGTTAAAATCCGTATTATAGATATATACTTACACAAGACTTCAGTGAAGCCATTAATTCAAAGTCTAGGAAAGACTTACTTCAGTCAATTAGGCGGTCGAAATGGCGTGACCTTAAAGGACATCTGTAAATGTCATCGAGCTGCTTGGGAAAGCTCTAAGCGATTCCCTGAAACTGTATACTATGAAGCGTTAGATGAAATTACAAACAAATGGAAAGTCTAAAGGAGGAGAAACTCACGAGCTTTTGAGTACTGGGTTGACACAATATAAGCTGGGGCCTTATCCCCCTTAACCAACTCCCACTTACCTCTTACCTAAAACTATGACTTCTTTCACCCGTTGATGGAGGATGGCAGGTATACTATGAAAGGGCAATGGCCCCCGTGGGATCATATAGTACCACCCCTTAGACTCTCATATGTACCCGGGGTTGGAAAAGTGTTTGGAAGACATGAAAGGGCATGTCTTCGCCAAGCGAGGTCTCTTCCAAAGCAAATATGTTCAAACCAATTGGCTCCACCCATTTGAAAATAATTAGGTGGGAGCTAACATGTAGGACCTCAGCAACACCCTAAAAAATAGGTGCAAAGGTAGAAGCATACCAGCCCTAAATAAGAACTCGCTGACTGCCACACAACCTGACATCGGATAATATGCACAATCATGGGCTTCAGGCTTTAATAGTTCTATGGAATTTGGGATTCTATATATTTCCCTTAAGTTCAACCAATTTAGCAAATGTTATAGTAGAAGTGATTCTTGTAGCCCCCACCCCGCCTCGTAATAAATAGGACCTTCACTTGTCCAATAACCTTCGTCCGACTTGTAGGAGTAACCTGTTCCCCAACCCTGGCAACGGTGACCTTCCACCGCTAGCACTCGTCCCAAAAGCCATTGAAATTGGAAAAACAAAAGATGGAAAGGATGTAAAGATAGAAAGTTTTACGGAAATTACGTAAATAATAAGAAGCTCTAGGAATGTGACATTACTGGATAACAGAAATAATCAAAAACGTTTTTCGATTGCTAGAGAGATTTGGAGACTTTCACAAAGTTAAAAAACTGATATAAAAAACATGACTTTGGTGTTTATAGGAAGAAAAGATGAAGCTTAGTTCATCTGAAGCGTCCATTTTTAACTTTATCTACGGCATTGAATTTAAATATTTTTTGGTATTAACGTCTCAGATTGATGCGTGTCTCTCATGCACGAGCCTCGACGCGTTGAGCTAAAATTGCAGTAGCATGGCCATTATTGCGCATTCAATATGTAACGGTTGTACGTGTATTGGAAGTTGAAACGTCTCAATGTCTTTCCTTGGTAACATACAAAAAATCAAATCATTGGCACAATATCAAAAGCATAGTTTATAGTAAATAAAATGAAGAGTTTCAGTAGTTCAACACTTCCCTACTTCGACTCAACAAGAAAAGTTTAGTTATTTTCAAAATAAAGAGTTTCAGAATTTCAGCACTTCCCTACTTTGGCTCATCAAACAAATTTTAGCTATTTTCAAAATAAGAAGTTTCATCAATTCAACGTTACATAAGGATAGGATGACATACGAAAATCGGGTTCAACTTTGAATTCTAACTATGATATCAATATCTTGGATTTTGGGGACTATTGTGTTGTCGGAAACCTAACCATGATAGGAAGACCTACCCCAAATAAACTCTACTCAAGATAGAAGCCCACACATAACATAAATAATCATACGTGGAGTTCATACGTGGAGTTAGGGGATTAGTGTTATGCTTCGCCACCTAGGCACCCACGTGGCTCAACCGACCCACCGAAGTCCTTTCCGTCGAAGTCATGTGGCATCTCACATGCAGTACCAGAGTCCATTTAAATCCAATCTACCGAAGCCTGCTTTTATTGAAGATATTCATGAGGCTGACCCTGCCGAAGTCCCTCTGCTAAAGACAAATCTGAAGTCCAAACGAAGTTTCTTTGTCGAAGTGGCGAGGTTCAACGAACTAGAATCTAAGGTTCAATTAAGACTAGTGACGATCCACGTTTGAAGATCTTGAATTCATGAAATCTTTTTAGAATGACTGATTGGACTTTTATAGTAAGTAGAAAGTTCAATATTGTTAGCATAGGTTATAAGGGGGGCTACCTTCTTTTTGAGGACATTTAATGCGCCACAGGCTTATGGAGTCAAAATTGATAACTAGGATAAGATGCATTGGTTAAGGAGATGAGGCCACATGTCCACCATTCCTTGGATACCATTTCACACGTAACACTATCTCCCATTTGTGTTATTTTGGAGGTAATGTAAATATATCAACTGCAAGCTCCATACATTCTCCTCCTTTTTATTAATCTTAGGTTTTTAATGTTTGATGTGCGATCTTGATCTTGAGTTTGGCTCTTAGTCAGTCGTTCATTATTGTGTAATTTATCTTTACTTTATCTCATATATTTTCGATCGAGCCCGAATATATTTTCTTGTATTATAAAACTTCTCTCACGTTCAAATCCGAGATACTATCAATTGACAATCAGTCCCGCGTGTTGGAATTAGCTTGACAAAACGCAAGTAGGTCCGATATCTATTGTCCACGTCAACGATGCGAAAAATGAGGTCAACAGGCTCCACTAATTGACTCTTAAAATTCCATTGTTTTTTGGGGGTCAAAAAAACTCTAGTTTTGCTCAATAATGCTATCACTTGCTCTGATAATATTTTTTGTTATTACTTAGAAAGAGAGAGGTCAGCACCCTAAACTCTTCTGAGTAAAAAGTATTGAATTCATAAATCTCAATTAACAATACCAAACATTAGTATTAGTAAAAAAAAAAAAAATGGAAACTTGAATATTACGGTGAATTTGATAAGTCAGCGCTTCAAATTTATCTCGTACACATTCTTCTTTTACGTGAAGATATATATACTTTTCACGACAAGTCTTGATGCATGTACATTTTCAATGACAATTAGACTTAAATTCAAAACTTTCAATCCACTGTAATTTAAAGTTAATTAAATATAAGACAAAATTTATTTATATAAAGTTCTCGTCCAATGCATAATTATTGCAGCATAATTGTTTTGAATCAGAAATAACCAATAATGTCTGTGGATTTGAAGTCAAATGAAATCCTGTTACATCATAACAAATCCCATTTGAGACAATCAAATTGCTAGCTAGCTATCTTTATTATTCAAACCTGTTTCTTTCATTAGAAAATTCAAAAAGTTCCCAACAAATCCATCCAAATTGACTTCATACGGGCATTAATGCAAACATTATACATAAATGGTTCACGGTTTATTTCAGCATCGTTATATCATTATCAGTAAACAAAACCTTAACCTAATAATGTTTTAGATCTTGTATCTCAATCAGTCTACATATTGTTAATTGATTGAATGCAACAAATCCCATCTTGAATTGATTGAATGCAACATATTGTTAAGAAAGCAATTTTTAGCACGATCACATATTCGTGTTATAGAACATGATTGTTCACATATATGTCTTGATTATTGAAGCATGTCGCATAAAAATTTATGTTTTTAGAGTCACGACCCGTAAGTGAAGGCTGTATTTAGGGAACTAATGTCCTTCGCTCTAATATTACTCTAAAACTTAAATGACTATTGAGTGGATTATTTATTTATATAAAATTCGTATTCAAGATTAGTATCTATGAAAAAAATCTCATGAATTTCATGTTGTTTTAAAAAATCATACTACTCGCATGAAATGAAAAAAATAAAAAATAAATAAAAATGAGACGGCTTAAAGTTATAACAAATATCAAATAGGACCCATGAATAAAGAAGCCATGTGGTGTAAATAAATGGGGTGGGCCAGTTTTGATCTACTTTAGTTATAGCCTGTAATTGCATAATCATGATCAAGCTTATTTGTTAATCGTATAGAATTTCAAGTTGCTCAATTAATGTGGCCCTCGAAGTTGGGGGTGGTGTCGGGTGGGGTGGGTGTTTCTCATTAAAAAGGGGTGGTCACAACCACAATTTGAAGCAGTTATCCTACACATATAGTTAGTTTGACAGAAAATTTGACGTATGATGAGATGCAATGCATTTTGAAGTTTATTTCACAATAATTTTGCCTGTAAGCTATGTGCTCGTATCATTATGTTTAAAAATTACAATACTTACGAATCAATGAATAAAGGGCTATTGCATTGGACTCGACTAGGGGTAAATTTTGACTAAGCATATATACACATTTGAAATGATAGGAAACATGATCTGAGTCGCAAACGAGTCATTGCACAAGAAATATAAACATATACTCTTTTATCGGTCACAAGTCAAAATTTTCAGATTTATGTATAGTTAAGTACTTAACGTGAGTGACAAGATGGGCTACTACATGACGTCACAAAGGCAACAATAAAGACAATGCTAGATGATGCAAATAATCAACATTTCTTAAGTACGAACAAATTAAAATTTCTTAATTGAGAATTTCTTTTAAGTGGACCAGAAATATAAAACATACACTCTATTAGTCACAAATCAAATTTTTTAGAATTATATATATTTGAGTACCCTACATGAGTGACAAGACACGACTAGTACAAGACGTCACAAAGTTAACAATAAAGAGGATGCCAGAGAATGCAATGAATAAACATTTCTTATGTACGCACGAATCAAATTTCATTATTAAGAATTTCTTTTAATTGGATAAGAAATCATAGTGTATCTAATTGTTCAGGCGCTTTATTTCAGAGCCACGTCCCCAAAATGACATTAGACTGAGTAAAGCCACAACCTTGAAATGACATAACAACCGTTCATGTTACACTCATGAAGTACAAAATTTCTGCAAATTCTAGTGAGCAAAGTACAGCATCAACTAGTATTTGTTGTTGAAAATATTTTGAGAATGATTCATGGAGCTTCGACAAATATGCCGCAAGCACCCCAATGGAATCAACATTTATTTTCAATAAATTGAAGGTCGGCAAGTTAGTTTTTTAAGTTATCGAGTCGGATTAATGACTACATCTATTAGGACCACCGACAGATCAGCACACAATGAGCACCCACGGCCGCTCATACTCAACAATATTAATTTTTTGTGGTGTTAATGTATATATTTTTTTAGATATGTATATGGTGATTTCATTTGTTTTCAAACAATTCTTTGTAACTCAATTGGTAAGAGACTGGGAGGTCTTGAGTTCAATTCTCTATGAGAACAATCCTTTATTTAGTTATTATTTGTTTAATATTTTCCTTCATTTTGAAGCATTGTTATTAAAACCAATGTAATAGGGAAGAATCAAACCTATGCTCCTCTTTGAAATTATGGAAAGCTTGACCACTGTGGTATTTGGTGGATGTTAACATCAAATGTAACAGAAAAATATATGTTCAATTTTAGCAAAGTAATAGATATTTGGTTATTAGAATTGGTGCAATGGGAAAGATTCAAACCGTTCTCCTATTTGGAATTATGGAAAGGTTGACCACTATGACATTTGGTGGATATTAAAATCAAATATACCATAAATATAATAATAGATACATTTGGTTTTTATTGCTGCCATTGACGGTCAACATTCGACGGCCACTCGTATTCACTCGAGGTCCTAGAGCCACCACTGATTAGAACGTCCCATGCAATTAGAATAGCCTTTTGATCATTAGGCTCGATTAATCAGTATATATATTTATTAGAATATTCAATAAAACTACATTCAAATCCTTGAACTTGACAGTGATTAATGCAACCAAGGGTAGTGAAAGCCACAATCTTGAAAATTTGAAATCAATCTCCACATTGTTGAACAAGTTTATTTATAAGCTTAAATTGCTAAAGAAAACACGTTGCATTATGTAAGTTTTAACCTTCAACAACTCTCCTTACATATTGGATAAATTCTTTTTTTTTTTTTTTTGTGCTTACAATTTCGTTAATGGGTGATACGAATAATTCAAGATATTTGCCTATTCTTATACTATGTAGAACAATTCTCATCTAAAAGCATAAAAGATTAAAAATAAGATGCATTAATTATTTAAGTTCAATCACATTACTTGTACAAGGCAAAGGGCAACCCATGACCTACGTAAATAGTATTTAAATTTATTATATAGTATATAATTGTTTCTGATGGTAACAAATAATAAGGGGAAAAAAACCATACTGGGACAAATCGGGAGCACATTTAATTGGTCATTAAATAAATGAATGCATGCAGTGGAGGTTTGTTGATCATTTATTCATGAAATTAAATAGACTGGAAAAGTGGTTAGAGTCTACTGATGGATGATCGATGTTTCACATGGCAAAAGATTGGTGTGCATAAAATTCTTACTACAATTTGGAAATTGATTGCTACTTGTTCTTTATCTACTTTTTTCACAATTTCTTGTGTTGTTGATCTACCCACCCACTCTCTCTCATATTTCTTTTCTTTTGAGAGCCATGAAAATGCTTAACACACAAAACATCCATACATTTGGTATGTAGTGTGCAAAACGTCCAAACGTTTC
>CAIGRH010167382.1:0-12716 GCA_903798295.1 Fraxinus nigra | reverse complement strand
TTTCTTTGAATTGTTTAACAATTTCTTAGTTGTGTCTTGCCAGACTGACATTCAACAAAACCATAAGAACTTACAATGATGGGTATATCTATTTTAGGGATATTGTATTTATCCCGGCATTAGTTTGATATTTCGTTATCCGATATAGTTAGAATTTTTTTCTTTTGCACTTTTAATTTCTTGTTTTTTATTTCTTAAATATATTATACTTAGTGTCAATTTTACTAACAATCTTAAAATCGATTCCAAAATAAAAAATAGTTTGTATTTTGTTTGCAATAGAAAATTAATAGTTGTTTGGTATTTCAAAAATGGCAACCAGATCAACTCATATGGAATAATCGTGACTCAATCATCAAGTTATGTTGTGACTTAGACTTTAATTCAATTGCCAAGTCATGCTTTGACTCGAACAATGGCTAAGAATAGTTGGCCTTGTTGTAACAGTTCTAGTTAATCATGGGAAAAAATAGGAGAAATTAAATAGGTTGAATTTCAAAAAATGTAATAGAAGATGTTATTTTATCTCACATCCTTGAATCTTGCAAGATTCTAATGCTCTAAAACTCAAAGAGGGAAGCTATTACTGCATTGGATGCCAGGAAACATTTTGATTTCATGTACATCAACTATGTCAATGGTTGATTCACTATACAATATGTATAATATGATAAAAATAACTAAGGAATTGTGAAAGTATTTAGACCAAAAATATAAAATTGAGAGTGTGGAGACAAAAGAAATTTATTATTGGCCACTCCTAGGTTATAAAATGGTGAACTCATAACCGTGATCAATCAAGTATAGGAACTCGAGTGATTTTACATGAGATTCATGCCAAAGGAATGATCTTGGTGAAACTTTCCACATGATGACTATTATAGAGAAGCTATCTTCGACTTGGAAGGATTTCGAAAATTACCTTAAGCATAAGTGAAAATAAATAAATCCCCACCTTAGCATAAGTGAAAAGAAATAAATTACGGCTCGATCCCTCCACTACCACCGCATACTCTATAATTTTAGTTTCACCAAATATGTCATACCCTAAGATTTTTCGTGTCGGGTCAAACAAAATTCGGGTTACCGTACACTAACAAATCTCCACATTGACACAAATTTCAATACAAGAAATAAAACATCACTATTGAACAAAACTCTCCATCTCTTACATAAAAGCCTCTAAGGGCAATTTCAACAACAAATACCGATGAAGACCAATCATTGCTCAAAGCTACATAGAGCTTGGTTATCATATCAGCAAGATTATCTAGGGTACCAACTTTGCTCACAATAATATCACCACGAGCAATAACATTATGCGCAAAATGATACCGCACATCAATATGTTTCATTCTCTCATAAAATATCTGATCTTTTGTGAGAAAAATAGCGCTCTGACAATTACAAAAGACTATGGTAATCTATAAGTCTTTACTGAGTTTACGAAATAGTCCATTATTTCAAATAGCTTCTTTACAAGCTTTTGTAATAGCCATTACATAGCCTCAATAGTAGACAATGCAATTGTAGTATGTAATGTAGTTTTACAAGTGATGGCACAACAACCAATAGTAAAAAGATGCCCTGTAAGAGATCTTTTCTTATCAAGATCTCCGGCAAAATTAGAATCAACATACCCAATTATTCCATCTGTAGTTCTTCCAAAATGTAAACAAACATTAGTGGAACTATACAAGTATATAAAAATCCATTGAAATGCTTTCTAATGTTCTATACTAGGATTTTCCTTGTATCTACTAACTATATATGATAAATCTAGATGTGAACAAATCATAGCATACGTGAGAGATACCACTTTACTAGAATATGGAACTCATGACATATAATCAATCTAATCATCCGATTGTGGAGATAAAGCATATGAAAGTTTTGTAGTGTGCAACTACAGATGTGCTAACAAGTTTGACATTCTGCATATTGAACACATAGGAAACTTTTTCAATGTACCATTTGTCACTTAGGTATAATTTGCCTGCCTTCTAATCTCTCGGAATCTCCATTCCAGGTATCTTCTTTGATGTTCATAAGTCTTTCATCTTAAATTCTTTACTGAGACGGACTTTCACCTTTCTTATATATCCCTTATCCTTGGCTGATAGTAACATATCACCAACATATAGGAGTAGGTATACAAGTAACCATCACAACACTTTTTAAAGTAGACACGGCTTTCATAACTGCTTATTTTGAAGTCACGAGTAGTCATAAATGAATCAAACCTCTTATACCACTATCTAGGCAACTGTTTTAGGCCATAAGAGACATTTTTAGCAAGCAAACATAGTCCTCCTTTTCTGTATTCATAAAACCTTGTGGCTATAGTATATAGACGTCCTCATCAAGTTCTCGATGTAAAAATGTTGTTTTCACATCCAACTGTACAAACTCAAAATCATGCTTGGCCATAATACCAAGCAAAACTTAAATCGAACTACGCTTTACAACTGGAGAAAACACATCTGTGAAGTCTACACTCAAAATTTGTTGTATCCCTTTGCAACTAGTCTTGTTTTATAATTGGCTTCTTCAACTTTTGTTGTACATTTTTTCCTTTTAAACACCCATTTGCAACAAACAACTTTCTTGTCCTTAGGTGATCTCACTAAATCCCATGTACCATTCTTATGTATTGATTCCATCTCCATTTGCATGGCAATCGTCCGTCTACTAGATTCATCACAACTAGCTATTTTTTAGTAAGTAGAAAGTTCTTTACTCGAGTCAATACCTTCCGCCACATTCAAGGCATAGGCAACCAAATCAGCCTCATCGTACCTCTTTGGAGGTCTAATATCTTTTCTAGGCCTATCTTTAGCAATAGAATATTGTGATGGCACAGATGGTGGTAACAAATTGGCACTACCCTTTACTTCTGAACTAGATGAGATGTAGACTCTGAACCAATCTTGAACTCTAATTGTTTATTTAATTTCTATTGATTTATATCATAAGAATCTCTAAAAGATAAGCTATTAAGTATTGTACTTTCATCAAATAAAACATATCTACCGATTATAGCTTTACTTGTTTCTGAACCGGACTTATAGCCAAGAAATATGCACTTTCTAGATCTAGGTTCCAATTTTTCCTTATCAACATGAGTATATGTAGGACATTTCAATGTCTTCAAATCAGAGTAAATAGTATGACTACTAGACCTTATCTCTTCTGAAATCTTTTTGTTAGTGGCAGTTGAGGGTTATCGGTTAATAAAAAAACAAGCTACAGAAACGGATTTGGCCCAAAATGACTTAGGTAAACTAGCATTGGAAAGTAGACAACATACTTTCTCCATCAAAGTCTTATTCATTTGTTCTGCCATACCGATGTGCTATGGAGTCTTACGAACTATTAAGTGCCTCAAGATTTCTTTTGACTTATAGAAAACATTAAACTCATTAGAACAAAACTCCATACCATTATTAGTGTGGAGACCTTTCACCTGCTTTCGTGTTTCTTTCTCAATCATAATCTTCCACTCATTGAATCTAGTATACGCATCATTCTTCTTCTTTAAGAAGACTACCCAGACTTTTCTAGAGAAATCATTAATAATAGTCATCATACAGTAAGAACCTCATTTGGAAGACTCTAGATGGTCCTAGAAGATGATAATGTATGTAATCAAATGTTTCCTTCATTTTGTGAATGCCTTTGGTCAATCTAACTCTTTTATACTTCCCAAAAATGCAGTTCTTACATAACTTTAATTTACTACTACTCTATCCATCAAGAAGTCCTCTCTTGCTTAGTTCATCCATCCCATTCTCACACATATATCCAAGAAACATATGCTTAAGTCTAGTAACATCATCTTACAAGGAAAGAATAGCGACAACTGCATCACCTGCAACTATAGAACCCTACATGACATATAACTAAGCACATATTCGCTATTTTTTCATCATGTTGAGGACACATTTTCTAATCTTCAGGACTCGACCTTCACCAGTGTACTTGTACCCTTTTGAATTAAGAGTACACAAAGAGATAAGATTGATTTTTTCATATCTAAAACACGTCTCACATTACAAAGTATCCCGATGCTCCATCAAACATTTTATTTCTGATCGTTCTAATATGAGTTATCTTATAAGGTACATTATTTTCCAATTTATATGTTGAAAATCAAATGTAATTGAGACACATATGAAATGTACAAGTTGCATCAAGAATCCAATTCTCACAAGGTTTGGAGTCGTCATAAAAAATAACTAGAAGTTCTCCATCACTTTGATCATCTTTTGCAACACAAGCTTCATCAAATTTTTTGTTGTTTCTTTTTTTATTAGAATCAGCTATTTATTCCTATTCTGCAACTTGTAGCAGTCATATTCGATGTGCCCCCTTTTTTTGCAGTAATTATAAATTTTGTCTCTATTTTTAAATCTCGATTTGCCTTTCATATCACTACTAGAATATTGTTCATGTGTCCTCTCACGAACAATAAGGCCCTCTACTTGAGCCTCGGATCCAAACACAAGTAGCTTCATTTTCTTAGAGAACAGAAGCATCATATACTTCATCCATAGTAAGAGTGTCGCAGCTATACAAAATAGTATCTATGAAAGTCATATTTCATCATCGTACTTGATATGATCCGAGATAGGTAATCACTTGGTTGGGTCACGGAGTCCAAAACAAAGAAGTTAACATGCCAAATACCAAGTTACATGTTGGGCTCGTGAGCCAAGACGAAGTGGTTCACAGTAATTTGAGCAAATATCTTTTATCCTAGTTTGATTCTTATGTGTTTTTCACATCTTGAATCATCCATATCAATTTTTTTAATTTTCTTTTTTCATAATAATAATAAAATATCTCCAAAAAATCGTTCCTTCTTCGTTTGTGTTCCTGAGTAAAAAAACCAAATTCCTTCTTGCTCATCGATGTCTAAGTCATCATCCTGATCTTATATTTTTTTTCTTTTCTTGAAATTTTGAAACTCTATATAAATGAATGGATGGTGATTGGGGGTCTATTTTCCAAACTCAATGTTTTTTGGGTAGTGAAATTTGCAGTTTGACTATTGATAAGGAGTACATGTCGAATTTGGCTAGTATCATGAAATTTGCAGTTTGACTATTGATAAGGAGTACATGTCGTATTTGGCTAGTATCACGATGGTTGAAAAATTGGGATTACCTTTACAACAACACAATAGGCCTTATAGGATGACTTAACTGAAGGAGTGTGGGGAGGTAGATGTAACCAAGCATGTTCTATTGAATTTCACCATTAGGAGATATAGTGATGAAGTTTGGTGCGATATAGTGCCATTAAAATCTTTTCATATCTTGTTTGAGAAACCTTGGAGGCATGAGAGGAAGGCTGTTTATGATATGGAGAGGAACGAGTATAGGTTTCTTCAGGATGGGGCAAACATCGCTCTGGCTGGCTTAACACTAGAGCAGTCATTTACAGACCAATGGATGGTGAGAGGTAAAGCAAAAGAAGAAAACCAAGAGATGGAGATGACCATACCGAAAGAGAACACTGAGGTTGAATTGCAAGAGGAGTCGAGAGATATGAAAGTTGGGATGGAGGATGGTGAATTGAAAAATGCAATTGATAATGGAGAGATTAAACAAATTAAAGAGAAGAACCACGAGCAGAGTGGTACAAAAAATGTAGAGATGGTTTAGTAGGAGAGTGATGAAACAGGGGAAAACATTAAGCAGAATGTTGAAAATATTGTAGAAAGTGAAGAGAAGAATCAGAAGGGTATCGTTGTTAAGCATGATGTGGTAGAGGCGATACCTCATGAGTACGAGGAAACATATTTTATTTTTGGAGAAGCTAACAGTTTCAACCGTGCTTTACTTAATTCTTTCTTAAATGTTGATATCTGTACTTGGGAGTTCAAACCGCCACAAATATGGCTAATTGAGTTCGTGCTGCAATACATACATATCTACAAGGTTGATGGGTGCCATGCATTGATCCTTTGCTAGGAGAGGAAAAGTTTTCCATTTGATCCAGGTGGTGCAGTGATAAAACTCGTAGCATGTTGGTTATCCCCTATGCGATCATAAGGCATGGATTTGAGGACGAATCCTTTCGAAGAGAGAGAATGATATGATCCAGGATAGACAATCATTTGGTCGGGTTATAGAGTCCAAAACAAGGAAGTTGACATACTAAATACCAAGTTCCATGGTTGGCTCGGGAGCCAAGATGAAGTGCTTTACAGTAATTCGAGCAAATGTCTTGGAGCTGAGGAAGAAGCCTATGCGATTGCATAGGAAAAAAGGCATACGGTCGCATGCCTATATGCAGGACCAAAATGTAGGCGTTCAACTTGATCTATGCGACCACATATATTTGTACTACGCGGCCACATAATACATTCGGCTAGAGAAATTTTCCTTTTTCGAGAGTTTCCTTATTTTATTATAGTTTTAATTTAGATGGAAATCTTATGTAATCTTTTAGCATCAATTCGTAGACTAGGATTTTGATAATTTCTTATAAACAATTCCTATATGACACATTGTAGAGAACAATTTATTTTCATTTTCTTTGTGATTAATATCATAATTGAGGTTTTCCTCTCCATTGGTTCTTGATTGAACTATCAAACTTATCAAATATTTTCAATATTTGTGGTGTTCAAAATCTTGGAACTTATCAAAGGATTAGACACCCTCCGTGGTGTTCACGAAAATATGTTCGCTTTTTAAATCACCGTAAGTGCACGGTTCGTTGATAAATAATAAAGTGGAAATTTTAAAATTTTGAGTATCGTCCCACGAGGATTGATTTAATTTGATTCCTATTACTGAAACCTTAATCGAATCTATTTATCTCAAGATGATTATCTAGATTTTATGTCTAAACTATGACTAGTGTGCAATTTAAACTAAGGTTACTAAATAAATGCAAAATGATGTTGAATGCAAAAGCTTGAAGAAATTAGTATATGAAAAGAGCATTAGGATCCCGAATCACCAAGCAAGTTCACTTTCAACCCTTATTTCACAATTTGACAACATGACGATTTAGTTGAAGAATCAATGTTTCTAACTTATTCAATAATCTCGCTCGAGTAGAGTTGAACCTATTCTCGCATTCCATTTAACCTATGAAAAATATAAATATATGAGAATACATGACGTTTTGTAAGTACTTAAAGATTCACGTAGAGCATAGCGGTATATTTCTATCCCTATAGGACCCTAGATGATTTATACCTTATTGAATCTACTTCCCTTCTTTCAAATGCATGAAATAGATCACCCAAACTCACATAATCACATGCATTTAATTATGGAGATATTAAAGTGTATATAAATCATTCAACATATAATATACGTTTTGGTGGCATTCTGCAATACAAAGAAAAATATAACATATAAGGCATATGTGAAGCATAAATGGAACCAAAAGGAAGTGAATGTAACACTTAAATCAACAAAGTGCACGAAAGGTAAAGTATTCAAATCATGTTTGAAAAACAAGGCAAGTATGTATTCACTTAAGAAATCATCAAAGACTTGGTAACGGGGTGAAGTATGATGGACAAGGGGGCAACTATAGGTATGATAGGCCAAAAATGTAACAATGCGAAAACAAACCCAGCATCAAGTTAAACAATGCAAGTTAGGTAAAAAATTTGTGGTCGACTAGGTACTTTTGCCCCTTGACGTCGACATGAAAAATTGAAATTGTCCCGAGCAACCTTCGGGAATATGAAAGAGGGGCCTAATCTATGACATATCAAAATTTGGGGTCAAACGGAGGTCATTCGGCTGAGGAAATCGAGGGATGAAGAAGGGGACATGAACAGCCGTGTGTCTAATTGTGTCATGCCCATGTGCAATCAGGTTACTATCGGTGTCGTGCATTAACATTAGGTAAAGCACTGCAACATAAAACACAATTGGAGATGCATACAAACAAGATCAAAATTGAGAAAAAAAGAAAATCCGCAAAAAGAGTCAAATTAGAATTTCATCAAACACATTGCACACAACTTATTTCTCATGGAAAATTAAACACATTTGGTGTTAAGCAAACCAAAAATTTTCACCCAACGCAATGCTTCCACACAAAACCATCAACTACTTAATCCTACACTCCTTAATCAAAGGTCCAACGTAGTGTGAATGAATACAAATTGAAACGATTGAAGAACATGATAAGAGTAAAAGGTTGGACATCATAGCTTAAGGGGTGGACAACCAACATGAGAGTGACGGTTGTGAAATGGCTCGTGGAGGAGGGTGGTCGTGTTTGTGTGGGTGGTGTGTGTGGGCGTGAACGTGCGTTGGTGTGAAGTGAATGTATAAGTGAGAGGGAATGGGAGTGTGTGGTTGTGTTCGTGTGTTGGGATGAAAAAGGGAAATGAGAGTGTTCTATGTGACAACATAGAACATTCTCTTACAATCGCATAAAACAAGTGATCAGGGCCAGTTTTGGCCCTGACACCTTGAATAGGACCGCATTCCTGGATAGTCTATACGGTCGCATAGACTACTAGGAAAGCAATCTTCTGCCCTTTTTATGCAAAAAATCCAAACTCGGCCTTTCGAGACCCCTAACCTCTAAGTGCATGCCAACATGTTCAATTACATATAATGAATGTATACAACATGAAACAATCTGTAAAACATGCCGAATTCGAAGAAAACTTGTTAATGGTCAATTTGTTTCCCGAAAACTCGATTTTTACCCTACATTGCAAAATGGCCTTCCAACGCCCCCTAACTTGTGAAAACACGTTTCAAATCATTATGTGTGCATGGAGACCATGAATCTTACTCCAATATAAATTCTAACTTAAAAACATACGTGGATTTCGAAAACATAGTTTTGATCCTTTTTGCTTTGAAACGTGTAAATTTTGTACAAAATTGATAAATGACCAAAGTAACACCCCAAACGTCATTCAAACACAATTTTAAACTATATGAGCTGCTTATAAGTTGTGACAACACAGCTAAAACCATTTTCAATCATGTAACCACGTGTTGGTTCGAGGAAACTCAAAAAAGAATGTCTTTGTGTCTCGATATGCATGAGTTTTATCCCAAAGCATCGAAGTAAGATTTCAACACCATGTGAGACATGTATTATGCATTCAAAATCAGTATAGACCATGCAGGGATGATTCGTGAACTAAATAGGCGAATAATGACCTAAAACTAGGAAAAATGTATAAAAAAAACTAAAAATTGCTTATTCAAAGTAAAAGGGTAGAAATGATGAGTTGCCTCCCATCCAGTGCTAGTTTATAGTCGATAGCTCGACTGTACCGTATTGGGATCACCTCGGTGGTCTGAGATGAACGGTAGATTTGTCTTTCGAGAATTTCCCATTCCAATAATGCTTTAACGTTGTCCGTTGACCTTAAATGTTCCCTTGCTTTCATGGGTGATTTCCACAGCTCCATGTAGAAATATTTGTGTAATAGTATATGGACCGGACTACCTTGACCTCAACTTTCTTGGGAAAAGCTTGAGTCGATCATTGAACAACAACACTTTCTACCCCAAAAGAAACTTCATTTTCTAAATATGCATGTCATGAAACCTCTTGGTTCACTCCTTGTAGAGTTTTGCATTCTCACAAGCTTCTTGATGAAATTCATCCATCTCACTCAGTTGAAGCAAGCGTTGTTCACCCGCTATTTGTAAATCCCGATTCAACCTTCGAAGTGCCCAATATGCTCAATGTTCCAGCTCTACTAGTAAGTGGCATGCTTTCCTAAATAATAAACGTTATAATGACATGCCTATAGGTGTCTTGAATGTTGTTCGGTATGCCTACAATGTATCATCTAACTTCATAGACCAGTCTTTCCTCGAAGAATTCATCGTGATCTCTAGTATTCTCTTCAATTCCCTGTTAGAAACTTCAACTTGTCCGCTGGTCTTATGATGATATGAGGCTGCTATGCGGTGTTTCACTCCATACTTACTCAACAATTGCTTAAATGGAAATTATAGAAATGTTTTCTACTGTCACTAATGACAGCCCTAGGTGTGTCATAGCGGGTGAAAATGTATTTCTTGAGGAATCCAATCACCATTCTTGCATCGTTTGTAGGCAATGCCGCTACTTCTACCCACTTGGAAATGGTCCCATGAAGTCAATTTCCCAAACGTCGAATAGTTCCACCTCTAGAATACTTGTCAAAGGCATTTCATTGTTTCTCGAGATATTCCCTGTGCGGGACATCGATCACATCTCTTTACAAACTCAAAGGTGTCTCTAAACAATATAGGTCAATAAAACCCCGACTGTGGGATCTTAGCTGCAGTCTTTGAAGCCCCAAAGTGTCCAGCATATGCAGCTGAACGACAATGATCCAAAATTTGAGGTACCTCTTCTTTAGGCACGCACCGTTGGATAATATGATCTGCCCCGCGCCTATACAGAACTGGATATTTCCCAAAAGTAGTATTTCAACACTGCGAAGAACTTTTTTCTCTGATGACCTGAATAATCCGACGGAAGAATGGACTTGGCGAAGAGTTCACAATATCAACATACCAAGGTGCTGTCTGCACACTAGGGATTTGTTCATCTGGGAAAATCTTGTTTATATCTATATTGTTGATTAAACTCCAACCGAGATAGATGATCTGCTACCACGTTTTTACCTCCCTTCTTATCTCTGATTTCAATGTCGAACTCTTGAAGTAGTAATGCCCAACGAATCAATCTCGACTTGGCATCTTTCTTCATCATCAGATACTTCAGTGCCATATTATCTGTATAGACAATGACTTTTGACCCAACCACGTAAGGATGAAATTTATCAAATGCATACATGATAGCCAACAACTCCTTCTCTTTGGTTGTATAGTTAAGTTGTGCATCGTTCAAAGTTTTGCTGGCGTAATATATCACGTGAAAAATTTTGTTCCGTTACTAGCCGAATACAACTCCTACTGCGTAATCACTGGCATCACACATCAATTCAAATGGCAATTTCCAATCTGGTGCGACTACTACTGGGGCTGAAGTAAGCTTCTCTTTTAGGGTATGAAAAGCCGTCAAACACTCATTATCAAAGTCAAATAAGCTGTTTGGCATCACACATCAACTCAAATGGTAACTCCCTGTCTGGTGCGACAACTACTAGAGCTGAAATGAGCTTCTCCTTTAGAGGGTGAAAAGCTGCCAACACTCTTCATTGAAGTCAAATGAGCTATCTTTCATCAAAGAATTGCATAGTGGCTTAGTGATCTTCGAAAAGTCCTTGATGAATCATTTGTAGGATCTTGCATGACCTAAGAAGTTGCGAACACCCTTGACAGAAGTTGGTGGAGGTAATTTCTCAATGACTTGGATTTTTACCCTATCCACTTCAACTCCTTTAGCTAAAACCTGATGCCTCAGTTCAATGTCGTCTTGTACCATGAAGTGACATTTCTCCCAGTTTAGTACCAGATTTGTTTCCCTGCATATCTGTAGGACCACATTCAGATGTTTCAGGCATTTATCAAACAAAGAACCAAAAATAGAGAAGTCATCCATGAATACTTCTATGAACCTTTCAACTATGTCAGAAAATATAGCCATCATGTATCTCTAACATGTGTTTGGAGCGTTGTATAGACCAAAATGCATCCTACGACAAGTAAATGTACATAGGGGCATGTGAAGGTGGTCTTTTCCTGGACGTCCGGTGCTACTGGTATCTGATTATAACCTGAATACCCGTCGAGACAACAGTAACGTTAGTGACCTGCCAACCTCTCCAACATTGGATCAATGAATCAAGTTTGCGTTAGTCAATATAAATCCTCCATCTCGTAATTGCTCTAGTAGGAATGAGTTTATACTTTTCATTTTGTATGACTATGATTCCCCCATTCTTTGGTACAAATTGGACTGGGTTGATCCATGCAATGTCTAATATAGGATAGATGATTCCTATATCTAAGAGCTTCAATACCTCGGCCCGAACCACTTTTTTCATATTTGGGTTTAAACTCCGCTGACTTTTTACACTGGGTCAAAAATTCTCCTCCATGAGAATCATGCACAACGAAGGGTCAATCCCTTTAATATCTGCTATGATCCATCCTATTTCTATTTTATGCTCCCTGAATACTTGAAGTAGTTTTTCTTCCTCCACCTTGCTGATTGTGTTCGAGATAATTACTAGGAGAGTTTATGATTATCCCAAATAAGCATATCTGGGATACGGTGGCAGTTGCTTGAGCTTTAGTTTAGGTGGCTGCTGAATGGATGGTACTTGTTTTTGGGTTCCTATTCCAAGTTCTTCAAAGTGCTATTTTTGAAAATATGGTGGGTTGGTTTCTAGAAACTGTGCACAAGTCTCAATCTCAAGGGAATCTAAATTTATTGATTGAGAATGTGTGATATACGCCTCGTATGCATATAAGGATATTGAAGTAGAAATGTATCATGAATCACCTTGTCAATTACATCAATTCTAAAACAGCTGTCTAACTTGAAAAGAAAGTGCATGGCTTTGAAAACATTGAAGAAGATCTGTTCTTGACCTAGCCTGAAAATTACCTGTCCCTTCTGAACATCAATTAGTGCTCTACCCATGGCCAAGAATGGTTGGCCCAAGATGGTGTATTTTTTTCCACATTGATTAGCACATCCTCTATGATTCCCCTTGGGTGTGTTAAAGATCAGCCAACCAATTGCAACCTCACTGTGGTTGCTTTGGCTTTTCCTAATCCAAGTTTCCTGAAAACAGATAG
>CAIGRH010167362.1:0-11859 GCA_903798295.1 Fraxinus nigra | reverse complement strand
TTTCTTTGGCAAAAAATTCTGAAACTATGTTCTTGTGAAGACCAATTCTATACGGCATTTTTGGATGCTCAGCAATTTTAGGCTATGTAACCTTCTTGCTGATCAGATAGAGTTTTAAATATATTCATTGGTTTCTTGTTTGCCTTATTTGTATGTCTCAATTTGAGATCTAATGTACCTCTATTGTGTACTAATCCAAAGATTTGTATGCATATCCTTAAGATTCATCTGGTGATTGTTTTGCAATTAAGTGGTTCCCCTCTAGAAATCTCATGTGGGGACAGGAGTTCAATTTTCTTGTGGATGAACTTCCCGTACAAGTAGTTGTTTTACACCCATGATGTGTTATTAGAAGTATGAAATATAACGTCATTTGAATCACTTTATGATTGGGTTGAGGCCAATTTTGTGATAAAATTTTAGTTTTTCAAAATAGAAGAAAACTTTTTTTTTCTTATTTTGTCCCTTTACAAATCAAAAATTAGATAATACTGGATAGAGTAGATCCAATGCATATGAACACGTCTTTGTGTGGTTTAGGCTATCGAATATGTAAGGATATAGTTTTGATTTCTGTGAAACTTCACCGGAACCTTTTTCTTTGGAATACTTCTTTGAGCAATTAATTTTCCAATTAAATATGCTACTTCAATACAGATTTTGGTTGCATCCTACAATCCTTAGGTTTTATGTCATTCCCTAAAACTATAGTATCTATTTTAAAATTGTATCAAAACATAATGAATACTTCCCCTATATAGTGTGAATTACAGTGTGGAGTACAATATTTCCTATTTATACCTTGCCATGTTTATCTATTTTCATAAAGACAATGTTGCTCTCAAGGGTCTTGCCAAGTAAATATAAAAACTTTAAACATTTGAACATTCTTGGTGTTTGACCCCCATTTTTTTAGGAAGAATTAGTTTTTGAATAATGGTTGATGGGAGAATGTGTGATAGAAAAGTGATGAAAAGTTTTAGATTTGTGTGTAATATTATTTTATTTGAAGAATGTGTGGTTGAAAATGAGTACTGTAGAAAAATGAATGGGAAAAAAAAAAAAGAATGAGGCTTAAACATGGGCTTAGTTTTTCCATTATCATTGAATATTATGTAAATATGCATTTATGGTTTGTTTTCTCATAAGTTTTTCAAGGAGTTGAGTGAAGAGGAAAGAGATAATGTCGAGATATTGATGGATTATCAGGTTCTTAATCATTTGCTCAGTTTATTTTTCTTTCCTTTTGCACAATTTCTATCTCTCAGAAAGGATGAAATTCGTTAATAAAAGGGGATCAATTTTTGTAAATGAAGTGGAGATTTAAATGGTGTAATTTAAAGGGTGTCTAAGTATTTATTGCTTGAAACAATTCAATGTTATTTTTGCCATTGTTCAATTGTGGAATTGCAAAAATTATAACGGTTATCGTGCAACGCATGATTCATACTAGTATAATTAAAACAAAAGACCAATTTGAAAAAGACCAAAAAGAAAAGAAAAAAAAAAGTTAAAAGAAGAAATTATATAACATATATAATACATCCTTCCTCTTCCATCTCCCACCAACATCCCCTTACACAATTATACATTGATTTATTTTCATTTTACACTCAATAACTTGTGACATATTGCATGAACTCCGGGTCGGACTCTAGACCCGCCATGGTCTCCGATGCCAAAATCACTTCAAAATCTACACTCCCACCACCTTCGCGACCCGGAAATGCAGAAATCTTCCCGTCAAATTTATTAGCTCGCCCGCTACGAACAGCGACAGGTCTACCCCACCCGAAATCATTCTCATACATTGGAAATCTAGGAGAACTTCCCATTGTGATCATCGCACCATCGAAATTACCCAAAGGGAAACACCGTGGGTCCTGCTCCCAATCTTCTACGTACTTCTTCACTGTATCCTTATCGTGCGCCAACACGTTCTTATTTAATTGCTCTGCGCACCAGTGCAAATCTTTCGACAACACGTCGCCGGCTGATGCGAGAGTCGGAATGCTCTGTATAGCGTTACCGAAGTAAAGTGGCTCCAGCTTCGGCTCCAGCCGGTGGCGGCAATTCACAGCCATGCGAAACGTTGTAGTTTTAGAAGGTGGTAATTTCCTTGCTCGTGTAATTCCGCGCCATAGTACAGCGCATAATGATTGAAACGATGAAATCTCAGCAGTTGGGTTTGCATTTCTCGTCTCCTTCGAGGCAACATTTTTTAGCCATGCTAACGGCGTTAACTTTTCGTCGGGAAATTTGAATGTGTCGTTGCTGTGCTTTCCCATTAATTCAGCGACGTCGATCTCGCCGTTAAGTTCCCATCTCTGGTTATTAACTTTGGCTTTCAACTTCAGAATTGATTCTCTGCTGAAACTGAAAATTCTTTCTCTCAATGGAGCATCAAGGGAGAAAGTAACCTTTGGTCCGCCGGTGGGGATATTAAGCACCGCCTGGGAAATCAGAATCGATTCCCGGCGAAAGTCTGGAGTCCGGAATATTCTTTTAATGCCCCTACTCACGTCAGCAAAACTGTTAAAGAAATTCCAAAACGACGTCCCATCCATAACGGCATGATTTACGGCGCAGCCAATGAAGACTCCGTCAGCCAATTCCGTCACCTGAACGGCAAGAATGGGCCTAAAATGTCCTTCATAGCTAACCGTCTGATCAAAAGAGAAGAACGTTTTCACTACTTGTGGGACATCAGTGGGTCTAATAATGTCCCTGATATAAATATCGGACGCATTGGCGTGAATGAATTCAACTCCAGCATCATTGCAGGTGATGTAAATGTATCCCTTATCGTCAGTGGTGAGTCGGCCGGCAAGCGGCGGGAAGTGAGTGAGCGTCTGCGAGAGGCTGCGCTTGAGGAGAGAAACGAGTTCAGTAAAGGGAAATGGTGGGCTTGTAAATAAACATCCCTTCTGAATGTAATGGCATGAGAGCATAGGGAGGTCTGAAACTGAGAGTTTGAGGTCATCCATGGAGGAAATTTGATCTGGGAAAATAGTGCATTTCGACACCTGAGTTAAAGATTGCGAAGGCATTTTGTTATTGTTTCGCAGTCCTTTTTGTGCTCTGGGTGTCACTTTGAGGAGACTGAGGAAAATGGGAGTTGGGGTAGGGTATATATAGGGTTGGGAAGGGGGTTTGGTTCATGCATTTGCGTTATTGATTTTATTAGGATAGTGTATGAGTTGACTGTGGATGTATATTTTGATGTAGGAATACTCAAAAGATATGGGTTGCTGGCAAGTGTACAACTTGAACCTTATCAAAATCTACTATAACTTTTACTTACACTTTTCGAAATCAATACAACGAATAAAACAAGCACTCGGTAAAGTGTCTACACGAGGTTGTAGTGGGCGGAGTTGGCATGGACTAAGGAAATGTTCAAGGCATGGAGGCTCACTCCATATCTGTTGTTAGGAATGTTTTTTCTAATAAATTTTTGATACATCATCTCTGAAATGATACCAACACATTTTTTTTTTATATTGGAATACATTACACTTCTGATAGTAAGTTTGAGACAACATAGTAAAGTTAAGAAGGTACACTCATAATATTTGTAAATAAAAGTGTTCCTTTAGTCAAGTATAGTAAGAATTTGATGAGATTATGAGAAGAATCCTCTTGGTTTTGGTGCAAAATTGTTGAATCGCACACATGGTTCTCTATATTTTTTTTGGGATCAGTGATCTGATTTTTGGGAAAAGGAAAATATGATATGTTATGTCTGGGACAACAAACTCATATACCAGAGGATTCTCTTTTAGATTGCAAAAAGGATTTGCCTTTATATTTTAGGTTACTTCTCGACAACCTGCGGATTTGCATCTTCTCAAAGTGTTATTTTTTGATATGGCAATCCGAGTTGAATCTTTTACATCGACTTTTAGGTGGTAACTTAATTCACAATTTTAGGAATCTCAACTTAGAAATAGCATCTTCGAGTTTCAACTTACGATAAATGCATGCAAAATCGAATATCTCTCACAAATTTTGAGTACCAAAATTAGTGAGTTTCAGAAGAAGAAATCCCGACTGTGTGAGAGAAATTTGTTGTCTAATGCCAACATAATTTCACTTAAAACTTTGGCATTGGATTTTAAGTTTCAAAATATCAAGCATCAACGTGACTTACGGATTTTGAGAAATTTAGGTCAAATTATAATTCATCAACGTTTCCTCATAAATTGACGTGATTGGCTCTCGTAGTAGGTTCGGATTAGAGAGGAAAAAATAAGTAGTTTTGCCAGAGCCAGACACAAAGGTAAATGTGTAGCAGAAATTAATACAATCTGTATGCTGGCTGTCATTCCTAGAAAAGTCGGTCTGAAATATGAGCAAATTGTCTTGGGAAATAATTAATTACGGCTACTTGAGGTTGTTTTCCTTTCTATAATTACTTGGCTTATGCTTTGGATTATCTGATAAAAAAATATTCATCAAAACTCTCTTTTCTGATTTGTCGGCGTGGGTTGATTTAAAATAAAATTAATTAATTTGAGAAATCTGGTTGTAATTAATTATATTTGCTGCATAGTGTATGGATTTGCACGTGTATGACAGTTCAAGAACAACCCTCAATTATTAGGGTTTTTTAATGAGTTTCATATTTCAAAATTTTCCAAAACTTTTGAGCCACGTTATTTTGGAATAATGTATTTTGGAATAGTAGATTGATGGAAAATGTGTAGTTGAAAAAAGAAAGAAAAGTTATAGATGTGATGGAAAATATTGTTGTATTAAAGAATGTGTGGTTGAAAATGAGTAAAAAAATAAGAATAAAACATTTAATGGGTACCAAACAGAGGCTCAATTTGACTAACGTATTAAAAATGATAAACATGTCAAAATATTCGTGCAATTTAGTCAATATTTAGGAAATTTTTATAAATATTATTGTTTATAAAGACTCTCGATAGGTACTATTCACTTTCTACCAGTCATTTTTATCTATTTATAAACACTAATCAAATATATTTTAAATTGTATAAGAAACACGACTTGACTAACTTGATAACATAAAGTGAATTGCAATTGTAAATTCTATGCCATCAACATCTCCGTTGCGTTGTTAAATAAACACAACATGATATACAAAAATTAAAAAAAAAATGTTTATAAATAAAATAGAATACAAAATGATTTAGATAAGATATAATTAATTTGATGGTTATTATAATATGATCATTCAATATTTAATTAAAAAATATAATTAATATTTATTAAATATTAATAATCTCCAGTCACTTGCCACCATAGAGTAAGATTAAATGCTTGACCTCTCATGAATGCTCCAACTAATTGGTTGCAACTTGGAAGAATTGAGACACGCACATACACTCACACATTTGCAAGGGAAATAATAGACAAAGAGACTTGAGGATATTATGCACAAATTAATGGAAATTTGAGTCTTTCTTATTAAAAATAATAATAAAAAAATATCTGTAAAAAATCCCTTTCACTATTAATTAGTGTATTCCAACTTAAGTGTTTGTTTGAGTTGGATTAAAATCTGATTTTAATTTAAGTAAAAGTCAAACAATCAATATCAACCACATTTTTCATGGGTCTTACATCTTTTCAACCACATATTTTAAAAAGTTCTATCACAATCTTTCTAAAAATCTGATTTTAATCCACACCAAACACCATCTAAAGCTCACAATTCCAATATTTGTAAAAAGACATTTCTTTGAATTCGAAAATTCCAGTTTCCAAGACTTGTCGGAAACGGAAATTCTTAACAATCAAGCTACATCGACCGAATATTTTGCCCACTTCCTTGACAGAATGCCATGTTTAAAAATCAGTCCATATTTGTCTTCAATCATCTGCTGTCAACGCTGCATCTGTCAAATAGGTGGGCAAAATCATTTGAGAAAAAGGCTTAACTCAATTCTTAATGTATCATGTATGTTTATCAGCAGGCTCAAACTCAGACATGCACTGAAGTTGAAAAATTATTTTTTTACCAACTCTTTTCTGATTAAAAAAAAAAAATAGTACCAAATTCATAGAATCTATTCATGTCTTGAGCTAATCATTACTTCTTTAATTTCCAATTATCTGATTATTTTCTATAAATGACAACATAAGTCAAAACTTTGACACTGTATCTGGGTATTTTATAGAGCTGCATTCATGTACCTTCATTGTTATTTATATATTCAGCCCACCAAACTCCATCAACACATTTAAAAAAATAGAGTGACGAAAGAAGTTTTCTAACATATAATATTCACCTCAACTTTACTTAGTATTATCGGTTTTTTATCCACTTGTGAATGATTCGTGCCTGCACAATGTAAGATTTTAAAAAGGAAAATTTTCAATTTCAATAAGAAGGCCTGTTCGTGGTGGTTTAGAATTTAGAGTCGCCCTAATTATTTAAAAGATATAATTGAGTTTTTTGGCAGTTTGTTCTTGTTTCTGTTAAGAGTTCCAAACTGGAGAATCCCGTGTTAAATATTTTTCATGTCCAACCGAACACGAAAAAAATAATAGGAAAGCTCTATGTTTGGTCGAAGGATAGGATTAAATTTTGATTACTATAATCTTCACATACTGCATATTAGGTATGTTTAGTAAACACAAAAGTTTAGTACAATACATAGATTTTAGATTCTTATATATTGTCCAAAATTGTAAAATCTTATCAAACATGCACCGGGATTACTCGAAAGTATTATACCTATTCTGTATTGTCTAGTCCAAGTCAATCTATGGTAATTTCGATGTCCAACAGAACATGAGAAAATAGTAAGCAGCGATGTTTTGATTAATTTTTTTGTTATTATACTATTGAAACTTGTCTTGTATTACGAACTGAACATGTTCTATAGACAAGACGAAATAATACAATACATAAGATTTATATTTGTCCGTACAAAGTTAACGAAATCACGTTAACAATACTACTATGCACTTCAACCTTAACAAATATCATAATCCTATATATTTAGCTCATAAAACTCTTTTTTTTTTTTCTATACTCATTTTCAGTTACATATTATCTCAATAAAATAATTTTACACGTTACCCATAAATTTTTTACTTTTTAACCACACATCTCCTCACTTTTTACAAAATTTATTCTAAAAATCTACACCAAAGTCCAAACATACCTTTGCCAAAATAGGGGCTACGTACATTTGTCAATATTCAGCTCAAGTAGTATAGGGAGGTGCCAAAATATAGGTCTACAAGTGGCCTATCCTAAAATCATCACGGAAATACATAGCATAAGAATAGAAAAACAGGCCAACATTCATTGCATGCACGCACATTATTTTCAACTTTAGCTGATCTTGATATGTTGATAGTGATAAACTAGTCCAAAATGACAAGCTGCCCGCCTATCTTTTCAACATTGGTACACACAAGGATAGGATTACCACTTGAATTAAAATATGGAACCTTTATTTTTACACTTTTACTGTTTACACGCCTAGAAAATACGACGAATTTTCTTACGATGCCCTTATCGGTATTGGTAACTAACGATAGAAATTCAGCTCAATAGCTCACAACGCAATTTTTTACTAGTGAATATTGATAAATTTAATGTTCAATCATTTTATACAATTAAGAGTAATGATATGTAGTCTCACTGAGGGTTACAACCTCAGTTTATGTGACGTTAATGTAAATGATAGATGAAATTAAATATTCACCTTACATTTAGAGTCACTTAGACTGAAATTGTTACCTTAGTAAGACTAAATAGTGTTACTTTATAATTAATGGAAACTTCTTTTTGAATAATGGCATCTTGTTGATGTCATTGTAATGTACTCATCATTACATTCAGATATCCCATTTGATAATTTTATTAAATAAATGCCATGTTTTATATTTACCAATTTGTAGTTATTATATTATAAAAATGTTACCAAATTGAGTTTTTCATGAGTCACTTCAAATGGACTTCCACTCTTAAACCCATTAAAGCTATTAGTCGTCGACAATCAATAACAATCATGTGGTAGGGACACGTAAGAACGTGATCGGAAAACATTTTTGGAATCTTGTACAGTATTACACGAGTATTTTGAGAGTTAAATTTTTTTTTTACATCTCGTCTCATCAATTCTATTGTGAATGGGAAGATCACATCGTTTCAAATATAATGTCACTTGTAATTTTGGTATTTGGATCTTTTCAATTACTAGAAAGAGTTGATGTGCTAAAGTATCAAATTTAGTGGGGACATAACCAAAGGAACTGTCAAACAAGGATAACAAATCTCACCTTGTTATGAAATAACGAAAAGGTGTACGTATGATATATTTGATATGATAGACCGAAGGAACAAATTTTCGTCCCACTAATAATGGTGGTTATTCTCCATTTCCCCTGGTCAATATGTGCCTTAGTGATGTGAAACACAAGTTCAATGTCTTCACTATTTCAAATTTGAAATTCGGAGCCTTTTATCTTAATATACATGAATGCAACAATGGAACTTAGCCTTGAGAATAACTTTGTCTGCTTTAAAGTCATAGATGAATAACATATTCTCTTTCTAATTAACAATTTATTTTTTGAACTATGCTATATGTACAGTCTTTTTGTACATTCACTTCGACAATCCCCTCACATGGGGGTGGGGCCCGCGATTGTGGACAACAACCCCATGTGAAAGGGCTGTCAAAAAGACTGTGGGAAAAGACTGTACTTTTAAAATAAGAGAGTTTAATGGCAGAAACTAGTGACTTTCCTCTTATTGCTCTCTTAATAACTCTTTACAACTCCGTACAATCAGATTTGTCTTCAATTGTTACAAACCAACTCCAATTAGGCTCAATTTTTTTCCTTTTTGCTCCAAGTCTAGGTTTTCCCTCAATAATAATATTTACTCTAAATTAAGTAAAAAAGTGCGCTCAATTAACAAATACAAATCAAATTTATGAGAACATAAAAAATTTGAAATATGCCCTTTCACATACAGATCAAATTGGCAGATGAAGTTTTTGAACAAAAAGTTTGACGCATATACATTATTTATAATTTATCAGTGACAAAACTTGAACTCGAATTTTTCGTCTTGCTTTTAATATTATACAAGACGCATACCTCGAATGAACTCCTCCTTTTGTCCCGAGTATCAGATGCAAGATAAAATTAAGATAATATATGAGCTATCTATTGTTCAATGCATGCTTGAGAAGATAAGACAGGTTCTTTTATGATAACAAAGAAATATACCCTTCATCATAATGTATTGGGATCTTTCTCAAGAGCCATAAAGCTTGTGGATTAAATATATTTTGATCATGTAGTACATCTCCTCTTTTGAGGGAGAGAAGTACAATGGACTGCATCATTTGTGTTTCCACAATGTCAATTATGGTCATCAAAAATTAGTTAAAATGAAGAAAATCATTGAACTTGGGAATAGAATACTTATATATATTAGGGTAGTTGTGGAGCACAAACATAAGCATATTTATTTTTTAAGTGTAATAGTCTCCTCCATTGAGGTTGACTCCCACCATCATAAAGTATGATTGGTTGAATTTTTAAAACATTTTCAACGGTGGATATATTATGTCACAAAATGATTGTACATTAAAGAATGATGTTGGGCATATGTCAAAAGCTACTTGGAGATAAGCTCTATACCGCAAAATAAGTAATTTCAGCACTATTATTTTCAACGGTGTAAGCATGAGCATGATGCGATTAGAGTACGTGTGAATAAAGAAAAATGCTAGATGTACATCAAAAATTGTACATCAAGGTCTACATCCCCTCATATGGAGGGGCCCACTCGAATATTTTATTCAAGTGGGCCTCCTACCCATGTGAGGGGGGTGTACACCATGATGTACACCCCGATGTACCGCTAGCATGGCTCGTGAATAAAATTGAAGAATTCTATTATTTTGTGGTCAAGCTTGTAATAATTATCATGTACTCTAGTGGTTCTTGGTATGGTTTGTTTCTTTTAGTGAAAGATTATTAGTGTACAAGCCCAAAACTATTGACTTATAAGTACAAGAGTTGATTGGGTTAAGCTTCAACTAAAAGGATCAATTGAATTCCCTCGATTAGTAATAAAACGATAATAAGTAATTTCACCTTATCAAATCTCCTATGGATTAGACAGTGAATCAAGAAATCCACCGTCATTAAATTGGTGATGACCACAACTTAATGACAGAAGGGCAATTATTCACAAGCCCCTGGCAAAGGGGTGGGCCCCACATGTATTTAAAAAAATAATACGGGCACCACCCGTGTGTCTTGCTAATAGGGACTTGTGAAACCAGTCCCTATACACCAATTGCAATTCTTATATTACAAACTTAATATATATTATGGGAATACGGTTACGATACAAAGGGTGACCCTAAGACGAACTTAGATCAGTGTCATTATTTTTTTATACACAAATACACGTGTTCATTATTTTTTACCCATCTCTAAATATTTATTATATTGTTGCAGAAATGTCACAATTTTTTAGCCCTTTTGGATGTCGAAAATATGAATAAATTAGCTCAACATAAATCTACGGAAACTACACTACTCGGACTAAAACCTCTTAATTCTGACTTTTCATCGACTCACATGGGATTAGGAAACGCACAAATTCGTGAAAAATATTTGATCAGTAGAATTTTCACTTCCTCTTCCAAGGAGAATTTTTAACCTTATACTACTCCCCTACGGGTAGGGCTAAACATTACGGGGTGTCAATTTCGCACACCGGCTCAGGCGGCGGGGTCCCGAAAAAGTACCAGCTGGCCTGGCTCGTATCGAGCTTGGGACAGCCCATGTGGCTCCCGGCTCGTGTCACAAGCTATTTTTGACTCGTGACGAGCTGAACCTATAAAAAAAAAATTAAACCATTTGCAGCTGCTGCATGCAAAGCAAGCTGATATTTAAATTTAAATTAAAAAAAAATGAAATCATTTGCAGGCAATTGCCTGATATTTAAAAAAATGAAAAAATAAAATTCGTGAGCTGATTCGACTCAATCCAAAAAAAGCTCAAACCATTTTTACTTGAACCGAACCCAAGCCTCAAGTTTCAACTCACTAGCCGACTCGGCTCGGCTAGTTAACATCCATGTCCTTTCCCAACACTCCACATGTTTGACTTGTGTTTATAAACGGTCAAATCACTTTTTATTCGCATACTTTATAAAACCTACAATAACAATCCACTCATTTATATTTATTTATAATTTAAATGGTTTATAAACATTTCCCAGACAAACTCCTAGTTGCATTGCACTCCGACTCCAATACCTCAATCGCAAATGGACCGTGACGCAAATATCTTAAAACCAATTTACAACATATAATTGGGAATATATTCAGACAAATAATTCCACGAGGCAATGCATTCTATTAATAAATACCAATTTACAACATAAATTTGAAGAACAGTGGCACCTAAAAGTTAAATGCAGACGCTTGATCCTAGTACCCACAGACCATCACATCAAGAACAAATGGCAAATTTCTAGTTGAATCTTTTGTAAAAATGTACACTGACACACTTTAAAGCAGGCACGAGGAGGTTAACAATATCAAGATTGTATGATACTAAAGAATATGATCTCACACAGCACATTAATCACTCAAAAAACTGTCCATTTCCAGGGAAAAAGAAAAGGCATATTATCGAAGCAGAGCCTGAAGTGCTTCTCTAGATCATTGCCAGAGGAAAAAAAATGGATTAAACATGCAGGCCTCGAGTTCACAGCAACTATAATGATGCAAAAATTATTAAACATGGCAGTCATCATATGGCCGATGGACATGCAAACGTGAACCATGTCTAGCCTAAATATAATTATTCCATTAGTTTCTCTAAACCACGAGT
>CAIGRH010167296.1:0-23134 GCA_903798295.1 Fraxinus nigra | reverse complement strand
TTGTACATCAACTTTTGTACATCGGGGTGTACACCCCCCTCATATGAGGGGTGGGACCCACTGCATAAAATATTTTTTAATTTAAGCGGGTCTCATTCTCATGTAAGGGGGGTGAACACCTCGATGTACACCCCGATGTACCGGTAGCAAAACCGTAATTTTAGACACTAGAGAACAGTTTTATAGAAGGATGACCCAACATCATATACAGATAACAAAGGTGCTTAATAAAAGTTATGAAACATTTGAAAATGTACAACAATCATGTTTCTGAATACCCTTTTGCGTGCACCAAGATTGCAACTTTTATCACTTCATGAAATCATATGGAAAAATGACAATCTGAGCGCACAAGCAAAAGCGATCATAATACTCCACTAAGAACTACAGGAACAAGAAAAGATAGTAAATTTACACAGAAATTTCTTCTTTTTTCCAATCCTTAGACAGGTACAAGAGAAGAGTATAAATTAAAGAAGTATGTACCAGAGAACCAGGGACACGATAATCTAGACGATAAAATGACAAAGCAGTTGATATAAATAGAAGCTCCACAATTACTTAAAATGGGTAGTTTCACAAACTGCTGCAGTGCCATTCTTCGCCTCTCTTTTGGTTTGAGTTAGACTCCAAGCTAATATCGAGTCGGGCAAAAGAGTGAGAGTTTAATAAACTGAAACGATCTTGTAAGTTTGGGGGTTAAATTGAAACAACCGAAAGATTAGTACTAAAAATGGAATTTATAAGTTGCTCTTGAATAGAAAAGACGTCCTCCATTTGTCATCTTTGATCCAAATTCTTCATTACACATTTGTAGTTTGCGAAAAGCAAAAAAAAAAACTGTGGGAAAACATGAGCACGGATAAAACGATGATTTGCATGTACAAGGACCTAAATTGCAGCATCGATGACAGAGTTAAAGACCTACTATCTCGGATGACTCTCCGAGAAAAGATCGGTCAAATGACCCAGATCGAGCACGGCGTCGCCACCCCTTCAGCCGTTAAAGACCTCTGCATAGGTCCACTTTACTATTAAACTCTATATCAATAGTTATTACATACATATATATGCCTTTTATTTTCTTGCATTAGACCTTTATTGTAATGAATTACAGCCAGGAATTTTATATCGTTTTTTGGTGGATGGATTCGTAGGGAGTATACTGAGTGTTGGTGGAAGTGGGC
Source organism: Fraxinus nigra (assembly GCA_903798295.1). Classification (NCBI taxonomy): domain Eukaryota; kingdom Viridiplantae; phylum Streptophyta; class Magnoliopsida; order Lamiales; family Oleaceae; genus Fraxinus; species Fraxinus nigra. The sequence goes on along the minus strand of CAIGRH010167296.1, from coordinate 21,947 downwards.
CCTTCGAGAATGCAAAGTCTTCGGATTGGGCTGACATGGTAGATAATTACCAGAAGGCTGCTCTCGTATCGCGGCTTGGAATCCCACTGCTATATGGGATTGATGCTGTGCACGGTAACAATAATGTCTATGGCGCCACCATTTTTCCTCACAACATTGGGCTCGGAGCCACCAGGTAAATATTATATTTGATTATATTGTTTCGCTATATAGCGAGTGTAGGTGCAATTTATTTTACAAATGCTTGATAGTGCTAATTATAAGCAATATGATGGTACTTTTTCAGAGATGCTGACTTGGCACGAAGAATTGGGGCCGCCACAGCTCTTGAAGTAAGGGCGAGTGGCATTCACTATACTTTTGCTCCCTGTGTAGCTGTAAGTTATGATTAACAGTTATGAAATATCTGTCCCTTTTTGGCATTTAAATTGTTACTTTCAAGTTAAAAGTGTTAAATGTTAGAATATATAATGTAATGGAATAGATAAGTTATTCCAGCAAAATGAATGATTAATTCACTATAGCTAGAGGCAATGTGTGATTGATGCCTCTGCACTTTTGTGATAATGTAATGACAAAGGACAGTCCAAGTTAGTTATCCATTTTTCGATTTTGACAGTTCATTAATTGAGATATTGGAAATAAAATTCCTTAAATTTCTCTCTGAAATATCAGTAGTATTAATTATAATTTAGGTCGCAGATTCTTGAAGCCTTTGTTCTATGTGCAGTGCACGAAGTATTGGTGTATTCCCGTTCGTTATTGCTGTTCTCCTTTGTGGTTCTGAGTCAATTGCACTTGGTCTGTTGTCTTGAATAATTGCCGGCATGATAGTTATTTGCAGATGATTGTGACAGGTGTGTAGGGATCCTAGATGGGGAAGATGCTATGAGAGTTTTGGGGAAGACACTGAAATTGTTAGAAAGATGACCGCCATAGTGGAAGGCTTGCAAGGACAACCACCACCAGGACACCCAAATGGTTACCCATTTGTGGCTGGAAGGTAGACAAGACTTATACTATCCTTCTATTGGTCGACATTGAAAATATGAACTGTAATGTGCCTTATTTGTTTTGCTTGGTTTTGGATTTATTAGTTTCTATACATTTAATTATTGGTCCTATGATTTTATTATTAACAAATTATCACTATCTTCTTCAATAAAATTTGAGCTTCTTCAATAAAATTTGAGAAGGAAAGAAAAACATGTTAAGAAATTAGACGTGATTTGACTTTTAGAATTAGTTTATCCTTTTCATCTCAACAAATCGGAATAACTCTTTATAATTCTTTTGAAGTGTATGTTATAACGTGTTTTTTTATGGTTGCTTAACAAATTTTCTGTTCTTCTGTACAAGAGATCTTTTGTTTCCCTTAATCCGTGTCAACTTTGTTTTGTACATTTAATTTCTTTCACTGATCAACATATTTAACTCCAGAGAAAATGTTGTTGCATGTGCAAAGCATTTTGTAGGAGATGGTGGCACCCAAAAAGGCACAAATGAGGGGGATACCATATTGTCGTATGATGAACTAGAGAGAATCCACATGGCTCCTTATCTGGATTGTATTTCTCAGGGGGTTTGTACTATCATGGCGTCCTACTCTAGCTGGAATGGGACAAAATTACATACTAGCCATTTTCTCCTTACGCAGATCTTGAAAGAGAAGCTGGGATTTAAGGTAAGTGTATGACAAGTTTTACAAGAGACACCCCAAGCCCATACTAAATTTGTATTGCGTGGATATTAAACCTTGCTTGTGTTCTGGCTGGTGCTCATTATCCTGATGGTGTAGAACAGATGTAGCAATACCTTTACTGTTACAGGGAAAAGTTAAAGCATGTCATATCACCTGAAAATCAGGTCAAATATAAAGATTAAAAATGCCAAAGCTATTGAGTTTCATTGAAAATTAAATCTCATATTCTTCCTCCAAATCAAACCATCATTCTTATGTTTATCATGGTAAACCTAGTCTAGAAAATGGTGTCATTAACACAGGGAAGGGCATATACTGTGCACACGTCCAAAACATTCACTATCCATATCATTGAACAAGAAAGTATGGAAACAATAGATTCTTGCACGCGCTTGTGCACACATTTTCAAAGCCCAATCAGACTGTTGTACAGTCTATAACAGAAAAAGCACATAAACATGGGCACCTAACATAAGCACTGTTGGACAACAGGAATATAAGGAGTGCTTTTATATACATAATCAGAGTCACAGTGCTGTTTTGCAGCAGCAAGCAGTTATTCATTCCCAATAAGAGATACATAAGCCCAATCTTATGCATCTTTTATGCATATGTGTTCATGTAGTGTTATGTTAATTACATCCATGCTTCATTCAGCCAAGAAGAATGTGTTGTAGTTTGGTTTAAGGGAAGACTTGTATGAGTTGATTGGTTTTAGTTGTAAGTTGTGCAAAATGTCAACTTTTTAAAATTATAGCAGATTCTGTATAATAAGATTATGGTAGATTACTTATTTCAAGCAGATTTTGTTTCCAAAACTGGATTTGATTAGATTTGACTAGTTGCTTATATGTTTGGATGTAATACACTATGAATAGCTGTGTAATATTATTGGAAATTGATAATGAACAGAGAATATGATTTTATTCTCAATACATGCTTTCATGGTGTCAGAGCCTATTCCCACTGGAATTGTTAATTCTTCTTCGGCCTTCTTTTCCTGTTCATGAATGTGTTCAGGTTATAATGCATGTACCTTCTTCTCAACTTCAAATTGTACGTGGAAAAGTATTTACAAACTATTGTGATGGTATGAGTCATGGGTATAAAGAGGAAAGCATAACTACTAGTGGACAAGATTTTATTAACTGCTTTCAGTTTCTACTTTTACTTTCTGTTACTTCTCCAAGCAATCACAGGTGAACTCAAAAGATTGGGAGGTTGTCATGAATAATAGAAAACAGATATAGATCGTTCTCGGGGGTTGGGTTGCTAAACTTTTAACAGATAAAATAAATGGCCCGAATGTGATATCCAGATTCATGGATGGTGAACAGGGAGCTTTTACTTTATGACTGGCATTCTCTGCAGCGTTCCTTGTTTGTTTAGTTGTATCTAGTGTGATTTGGCAACCACAGTACTAGCTATTGGTATCTGTTTTAAAGCAGAAATAAATGCTGCAGTCTGCATAAGTAAACAAAATTCCAGCACATACTTATTAGTGTTGGATTTTTTGCAGGGATTTATCATTTCTGATTCTGAAGGCCTTGACCGGCTTTCTAGTCCTCATGGGTCAAACTATCGGCAAAGTGTTCTGCATGCCATCAATGCAGGAATTGATATGGTAAGAGGATGTCACATTCTTTAGTCAATCCAAGAAATTTCCTAATCTGTGCCTTCATCTGTATTATTGTGTGATTTACAGGTGATGGTTCCTTTTCGATATCAATTATTTTTGGAAGATTTGACACATCTGGTGGAGTCAGGAAAAATACCAACGACAAGAATTGATGACGCAGTTGAAAGAATCCTAAGAGTGAAGTTTGCTGCTGGCCTTTTTGAATTTCCCCTGAGCAATGGATCTTTGCTGGATACAGTTAGCTGTGATGTGAGTTCACAATCTCCGATTCTCCATAGTATTGATTCTCTTTTCTTTTTAAGTTATGCACTAACACAAGAACTAATAAAACAAAATGTGAATACGCTTTAAATTCTTAAGTGGCACATTTGAGTGGTTATGTTAGGAGAAAATCATTAGAGACACACCTCATTGAATAAATGATTTGACACTGTAGATGGTAGGGCTAGAAGCAGACACATCTGATCAAGACAAAAATAAAAATTAAAAAGAAAAGAAAAGAAAATTAGAAGGACAATTTTAAAATGAATTGGTGTTACATTGAGTGAAATGAGACTAATGTTGTTCCAATTGTTTAAATTAAAGTGAATTAGTGTATGATGTGATTACGAAATTTAGATCCTTCCTCTCTATTTTCTTCTCGTTTCTTGGGCAAAGTGGACGTATTATATTGAAGCTACTTGCTACACCCCTCAACCAATTTACAATAGAAAGAGAGGATGAGGAATACGGGATGGTAAAATTCATAGAATTGCGATTTATGTAAGGGGAATAGAATTTAAAACTGATATCTTCATTGGAGAATGCTGTACAAATTGACACCTCTAAATTGGGAGATCATTAACCTCTGCTAACCGAAACTTTAATGTGATGGGAGTTCAATCACCCAAAACTAAGTGTCTAAATTTAATCATAAATCATAATCAAAGGCCCCTATTTTACTTAACTAAAATATATGTTTATAGTTGAGTACAATTCAAAAATGTTTGACCTAGACATGTTTATCCAAAAGCAAGAGATATTACAGAGTTGCGAGATATTCATATAAGGAAATTTACGCTAAAACAAAATGGAAATAATTGATGCGCTCGTGGAAATGATCTCTCTCTCCACCCAGTGATGGACTCAGGATTTCAAGTGAGTACAGGCAGCCGTTGACCGTTGATCATCAATGGCCGCAATAAAAATCAAGTATATCTATTATTATATTTATGGTATATTTGATTTTAATATCAACCAAATGTCATAGTGGTCCAACTTTTCATAATTCCAAAGAAGAGAGTAAGTTCGAATCTTTCCCATTGTACCAGTTTTAATAACCAAATATCTTTTACTTTGTTAAAACTGAACACACACACACACACACACACACACATATTTGTTACATTTGATATTGACATCTACGAAATGCCATGGTAGTCAAATTTTCCTTAATTCCAAAGGAGAGCATAGGTTCGAGTCTTCCCCATTGCATTGGTTTTAATAACAATGCTTTAAAATGAAGGAAAATATTAAACTAAAAATAATTAAGCCCCAGTTTGACAACCATTATCCAAAAACTCTTTTTTTTAACATATTCATTTTCAACCACATATTAACACAATAAAATATTCTGCACGTAAATCTAAAACTTTTTCTTACTTTTTTAACCACATTTTCCAAAAACTCACTATTCAAAACTCTTTTTTTTTTTTGCCGAATTATGGCCATCAAATAGGCCGTAAATAAAGGATTGATCTTATAGAGAGTGAATTCAAGACCTCCCACTTAATAAACGGGTTTCTTACCAACTGAGCTACAAGAGTTGCTAGAAAACAAACAAAATGACCAGACATATATATATCCAAACAAATATATACACGCCAAAAAAATAAATTAATACCGGCGGATCCAACACGGACAGCCATGGGTGCTCGTCGGGTGTAGGATCCGCCGGTGTCTCCATCTATGCTTCTCTTTTTTCCCCTTGTTTTCTTTGTTAGATTGACCTTGCATGAGTTGATGCCTGTGTCAAACTAAGTGCTTTGATATACCAATCCTACATGATTATGTGTGGTGTCTTAATTTCTTTCCTTCCAGTTTAATGAGCCAACTATATGTGGAATGAACTTGAGCCCTTGACTATCTATTACAAGAAAGGGACTATAAAACATTAACTATGACTTGTAAGGACTTCTAATATAATGACTATGACTTGAAAAGACTTCTAATGTTGGGGAAAATTGTGTCAGCTACATAAAAAATTAGCACGTGAAGCAGTTCGTAAGTCCTTGGTTCTGTTAAAGAACGGGAAGAATCCAGACAAACCATTTCTTCCTCTGGACAAGAATGCTAAAACGATTCTTGTTGCTGGTATACATGCTGATGATCTTGGATATCAATGCGGAGGATGGACAGCCACTTGGGAAGGAAAAAGTGGCAGAATAACTACTGGTAAGCTATCTCGTTCAAACTTTATTTAACTTTAAATAACAGTATGTTGCTTCTAAAATGAAATGATAGAAAAAATTAATTCCATGCATTGAAAAGATCTCTGTAGGACTGCATTAATCCCCCATTTGACAGTTATTGATGCAATAAGAAAATGCTGAGTATGAACATGTCTAAAAATCAGTTTCCTATTATAAATTATTAAGATATTATTAAGCATTAGAAATATAAATTATTGAGCATCCCTGCTCCACCATTACCAATAAAAAAAGGCATAACATAAATACTCGGCAAGCTCTCATTAGGAGTATTTGTTACTATGCCCCTGTTTGGACTCCACTAAAATGAGTTTTTGGAGGGAAATGTGTTTTGGAATAATGATTTTTTTTGGAGAATGTGTCGTTAAAAAATAAGAAATTTTTTTGGGTCTACGTGTAACATTATTTTATGAGATAATGTGTAGTGTAGTTGAAAATGTGTTTTGGAAAAATGAAGCCCAAACAGGGACTATATTTACTGCAATAACTTCATTTCCTTCTATCAAAGAATAGGGCTCTACATAAAATACCAATACTATAAAAGAAAAAAAAATAGACACAACATGAAAACATAAAAAACTTGACATGGCATGAAAAATGTAGCTCAACTTACCAAAATGCCTACATCACTAACAAAATTACTTAGAATCCAACGTGTTCGTGTCTATCTAGTCTAACATTGGGTGTTATGACCCATTATATTTCAGTTTTCATGTGTTGACTCTTGATTTTGTATTATTTAAATGGTCTCCCCTATATTTTACTATAAGGTGAATCCCTTTTTCGTTGACAACACTGATTTTGTTAAAAGCATGAAAAATACTTGCCTTTATTAGTTGTTCGCTGTCTCATTGTAATCGAGCTATGAAATATTTTTTGCATTTGAAAGTAATACACTACTACTGCTGAGATTTAAAGGAATAAGTTGCTCTCTCTTCAGCTCTTATAATTCAACTTCAAGTTCAGTCATCTTTTCTTTCTTCTTTCCCTTGAGTTTAGTGCTTAGAGAATTTATGAAATCATTTTTGCTATAACAGGCACTACCATTTTGGAAGCTATCAAAGAAGTCGTTGGACACAAAACTGAAGTGATATATGAACAAAATCCATCACCAAACACCATAGCAGGTCAGGATTACTCTTTCGCTATTGTAGTTGTGGGAGAAGGTCCATACGTGGAAACTGGTGGTGACAGTTCAGAGCTCACAATTCATTTTAATGGGGCTGAGCTAATAGGCGCAGTTGCTGAAGAATTTCCAACATTAGTTATCTTGATATCAGGGAGGCCTTTGGCCTTAGAGCAACGCCATTTGGACAACATTGATGCTCTGGTTGCTGCATGGTTACCCGGAAGTGAAGGAGGTGGAATTGCTGATGTTATCTTTGGAGATCACGAGTTCCAAGGACAGCTTCCTGTGACATGGTTTAAAAGTGTCAACCAACTGCCTATGTATTCTGAAGATAACTCCTATGATCCTATGTTTCCAGTTGGCTTTGGTTTGACAAGCAAAAACAAGATTGTGCAAGGCTGATCATCAGATGAACTGAGCTTCTCAACCTAGCGAGCCGAAAATGTCACAAGTTTCAGTTGGTCGTCAAATTTTTAGTCAGTATGTTGTACCTATACAAATGAATCTTAGCCAATTTTTAACGACCCACCTTACTTCGTTAAGACATTCACACCGTACTACTATTTTGAGAGGGATTAAGAAGTTACTTTTGAATATATTTGATTAACTTTTTAGAAATATTTTGTATGCTTAGAATAGCGAAAGTCAGTCTAATGAAGGTATTCTACAAAAAGTAGAAGCAAAATCAAAACTCTGCCAAACGGCCATAATTCGGAAGAATGGATTGGCCTTCGACAAGTGATAACCATATTTTTATCACACATTTTGCTCTTGATTTTAGGGTTGTTGGTTGATTTAATTGTGGAATATTTATTAATCAACATATTTTGTTTTAAAACTTATCAACAATTAAGAAGGAAAATAAGTTAAATATTAGAAAACCATCTGAGAATATTATTGGATTAAGGAGGTTGAAGTTTAGTCTTAATGAAAGCTCCGAATGTATATAATTTTGAAGCATTAGTATAAAGGTTAATGGAGATTATCTAGACTTGAAAACGGATATACTAAAAGTTCAATAAACTTTGTGTTTAGTTAAAAAGTAATGTTATTTATCATCATGATAATAGAACATTGATGATGTCTCTCTGATAAAAATTGAACTGTTTAATATCATTATTCAATATACACGACCACATCACCGATATTTCATCATCGTAATAATAAATAGCATTATTCTTAGTAAAAGTACGTAACTTATACATAATATCGCACCTATACCATTCCTTTAGGCTTTAACCGTGTGTTTATAAGCAAATTCCCGGACAAAGTATACTGATAGAATCTTGAACATGAATAATAAAAAAATGTAAAAGTTTTGGATAATTATATTTGTACAACAGTGGATGACAATGGTGGTTGACAATCTCTCACATGCGTGTGGGCCCCGTGTAATTAAAAAATTTCAAAAAAAAAAGTGGGCCCTCCTATTGTGAGTGTTGGTAATCCTTCATTGTCATCCATCATTGTCACTTAGCATTGTTGAAAACTTTTACCCCCCACTTTTTTTTGCCCCTTTTTATCAATGCTAACAAATACCTGTGAAGTCCCAAAAAAAAGTCCAAAAGAGCTCGGCAACACGTTTTTCTATGAGCCTTCTGTTGTTCGACGCGAGTTGGTAAGAAAACGGACACGGAGTAGAGCAAATACTGTACGTAAAATCCCGCAATAACAGCAAATATTTGGGGAGAAAGAAAACTAAAACAAACCCACCTCTGAAGATCTAAACGACGATAAACCCTTTTGTTTTGTCATGTTCAATTGAAAGATTCATCATCAACCAACGTGAATAGTTTCACTTTTTCGTAAAGGGTCTTACCATATTAAATTTAGTAAGTTTTTCATTTTATCTGATTTATTTATGAAGCTAATTTGTCAATTTTTATTTTTCTCTTTTCTAAAACTACTAAGCAATTTATGTTGACAATATTTTTGGGTTATTGGGTAATTTATCTTGCATTTGTTGGGGTTGTGAGATGCTTAATCAATTTATAACTGCTGTAAATTAACTTAAAAATTCTGAAGACTTCTCGATCTCAAAATGCAATTGAGCTCGGTGAAGTCGTCTTGCAATATTTGTGAGATGGGTAGTGTGAGAGTGATTCTTGAAGATTGAAGAACTTCAAAAACTGGACGAATTTTAAGAAGTGAGATAGTGAATGATCTTATAAGAAATTGCATCTTTAAATTATTTGGTAATTAGCCTCAGCCATCAATTATAAAATATCGCATCTTTAAAGTAAATGATATAATGTTAGTAATTTGGCAGTATAATCGGACGTGGATGTACATCAATGTGTGTATAAGTATGCATAGGTCCATATGTACTAAATAAAGGAATCCATGGCCACTTTACTAGGATATGCGAGCATGTAATCAATGCCTGATTTACACCTGAAAAATAGAGCAAAAGAGTAAAACTCTTCATTTTAGGAAGATTCTTAGGCTGAAACGCTTTTATGGTTGCATCTGATGTGTGCAGATTTTTATGCCCACAAGTAATTACTTATTGGAGAAAGTGAGGTTTACCCTTGTGTGATTGTCAGATACTGAATCATGGCACTTTTGGGAGTGGACTCACATTCTGGAGCTATTACAGTGGACAGTTTCGACGAAAGGGAATCCATTGCATCAGAAGAAAATTCTGTTCAAGAACCATGTATAGGTATGGAATTTGACTCTGAAGATGCTGCCAAGGAATTTTATGATGAGTATGCTAGGCGTTTGGGGTTTATAATGCGTATTGATCAGTGCCGGCGTTCAGAGGTGGATAAGAGAATTCTTTCCCGGAGATTATCTTGTAATAAGCAGGGTTATAATGCCAAACTGAGAGACCAATATGGACCTGTTAAAAAGCCACGTGGTAGCTCACGAGAGGGTTGCAAGGCAATGATGTTGGTAAAGGTTGACAAGGCTGGCAAGTGGGTCGTTTCAAGATTTGTAAAGGAACATACTCATCCACTTGTTGTCTCTGGTCGTCCATCTCGTAATCAAATGGTGAGTAGAGGTCAAACAACCAAGTCAAGGATATTTTATTTGCCGACTGTAATTAGTATAAAATGTATCAATACAGTTCATTTCTAATGTGTGTTGCTAAGATGATACAAGTATGTCTTGATGATTGTTACTGAAGCTAGGGAAGCTTGTTTGATTTTACGAGTTAAATGTTCAAACTTTAAATTATACATCGTTTTACTTGGATTTTTGCATGCCTATTAGGAAAACTGCAAAAGTATCGTAGTATCTGCTATCATGCCTTTGTCTCACAACCGTAGGGATTTAATAAGGTCTCCAAATTGTTTTTGACATACATGTGCTTCTCTGTGTACCACGTTATACTTTTTTATCTTTATTTTGTTTCTTCCTTCCACATTTCCTGTATTTACTTCCTGTTCTTTGCATCTCTTTCTCACTTTCAAAGGCAGCATTTTGCTGTGCAGAAATTTTGGCTGATGACGGCCGCTCTATAATAGCTTAGGGAGGTCTCGTAGTACTGCATAAAGATGAAATTTCCTTGTACACTTATCATCTTAATATTGAATTCCTGGAATTATCACTTCAATGCACTTGGCTATTCATCTTGGAAAATGGAAGTGGAGATATCAACTTGGAATCAGACCTAGTTTAATTCACCCATATCCTGAAGTATGTCAGTCAAGCGTCTACCTAGTTGGGGATGAAGGTAAGCTGAACTGATGAGTTTTGGGAAGATAGGCTCCAGTTCTTCCAGATTTCACTCGCTCATAATGTAGGCTCCTTTGCCATTTGAAAACAAGCATAAAACTCACCGAGTCCAAGCTAGTTCATGTGCTGTTGGGACTCCTTTGCCATTGTAAAAACAAGCATAAAATCGCTGAGTCTAAGCGTGTTGCTGGGTGTGTGAAAGTATACTATTGTAAATGAAGAATCTATCCTTCAACACTGAACTTGTTCACTTGGATTGTAATTGAAACACACTTAATGGTCTAAAATATCTGATACATGATCTTCAGAAAAAATATAATTCTTGGAAGCCTATAAGTGGTTCTGCACTGTGGTTAGTACGAAAATTCGTCCTACCTTACCTTTGGGTATCTTGTTTTGAAGTTCTCTTTCATTCTTTGTTGCGTTCTCACTGATAAAACGACTTCGGGAGGGGGCATCATTTTAGTCTTAGACAATGAGGGGAATATGTCAAGTTTCAGAACCACAGGGTAGTTACATGTGCCAGCATGAAGATGCCTTAATTAAGTCGAGGTTTCACATGTCACACATTAATGTATTTCCTCTTCATTTTGGAATTGGCGAGTTTTGTACAGCATGCATCCCCATTTCCATTTTTGCCTTGGATATCTCATTTCTTATGCAATTTTTGTGATGATTGGGGATTTCCTTCTGTAGGATCACAAGGACAGGAGAATACAAGTATTAACATTGGAGCTGGAACATCAGGATAAGTTATGTGCTCTTTACCGAGAGCAGCTACTTACATTATTGAAAAATGTTGAGGAGCAAACAGAACTCCTCTCGTCAAAAATCCAAGAAGTTGTGGGCAATGTAAGAGAATTTGAAACAGAAGTACAAAAGTCATCAAATTGTTCATAGCCCATGTAAAGTTTCAGCATGTACAAAAATTATTTCCGGTGATGCCAATTAATTTTAGGCCATTATTTTCATTAAGCAACACATTAATTTTTTAAAGATTAAAATATTGCCAATAAATCTTTGTAGGCATTGTTGTTCTCCAGAATTCTTATGTGTTTGACCTTTTTTGCCCCCCTGTGAAGTGCACCGGCCATTGTATTAAGCAAATAAGTTCTGCTAGTTGAGATATACGTATACCAGGCATGAAGCAGCAGAAATTAGAGAGGTAAACTTTTTGTTGTAAAGTTGCCAAAAATTACAAGGGTGGATAGTTCATTTGTTCTCGATAACTGATTCACAAGAAATGATCTTGAGGATTTTATTTTAATTATCTTATATAAATGATCCAGTGGAAAAAGAACGTTATGTGCATTCAAGTTCTATACATTTTTCCACTTCTGTATAAATGATAGACTGGAAATGGGGTTGAAATACTCCAGATGAGATCATGTAAATACTCTCAAAACATTTCATTCCATCGATGGAATTTTAATTGGATCTTGTTTCTGTATATGTAAGTGTTGAAGATTGTGTGTGTGTGTGTGTGTGTGTGTTTTTTTTCCTTAATAATAAAAAATAAATTATGAGGAAAAACGGAACTGATTACTGTTGCTCAGATCAGAAGAGAGTTGAGGTATGTTTACTACGTTCAAAGCAATTTTACAAGAACTGGACCGAACCATCTTCCATTTAGGACCGGGTTGGAAGTGATCCGTTTCTATGAATTGAGTCTGTCAAATTTTTTTATAGGCTATGGACTTGTAGAGAATATTAATATAAATTTTGCCATCAATGAGCATTTGCACGAGTACAAGCACGTTAGATATAATTTATGACCCTCCTAAATTTCTTTATGTATTTCTTATACTATTTATGCTCCATGACTTTCGACAAAAGTTTCTTTTTTTATCAATGAATACGATGAACAAAATTTTAATTTCTAATAATATTGTCAAGTGTTATCTAATTCGCTTTAGCATTCTTTGAAGATGGATAAATCTCGGCATGGAATGTAGTATGCTGGTTTTGCATTATCAAAGACGATAGTCGGATAAACTTTGTTACACATCTTTCGTCCTTCTTCACGTCCAATCTTATTTACCAATCGTCATAAAGTGCCTACTCAACTCCCTCTAGGTAGGCTCTATATATATAATTATAAAAAAACAAGGAGTAGAGAAAATTAGAATACTCAACACATAGCAGCAGTAGAATAGTTGGAAATGTTAAATGAAAACACTGCTGCTGCTACAAATCATGGCAAAAAGGGGGGAAAATCACAGTCAGTACCATAAAAATTCAAACAAAAATCTAAATAAAGCAGGCAAGTATAAGACAAAAAGTTTAAGGAAGAAACGAAACGGACAAGCACGAACAAGGTTATCTGTTTTTTAATGTCCCCTCAGCTAGTGACATGTGGATGTGCATCAACATTGAAAATTCACAAACTCTCCATAAATTCTGTTTATCCTTTTCTTTCCTTATCCCTCTATTATACATCTAATCTAATTCTACCCATTCTTAGTCAATAATTCTTCATAATGATTTACATACACGATATGCCTTAGGAATTCCCCTTGATCGAACAACGAATAGAACGAAAGTGATGAAAAGGAATTCACTCAGCCGACCCCAAAGGCTTAATTTGCTGTCAAACACGATATCTTATATAACATTCCAAACATCCTAATGAACGATGGTCAATTACATGAAGGTCATTTCTTGATGTTCTTGCCTTTTCCATTGCGAAACAATGTCCCCAAACCAAAGAGATTACCAGTATTCACAGAAATAACACAAGGAGGTGGTCCATTCAACACTGGACTAATCTGAACACCAGTACCATAAGGCCCTCTAGGATTTTTCCTTAATGGCGGCTTTTGTGAACAAACCTTTGCAGAAGAATTCTTGGACAGCTTCTTCGAATTGGGCACAGAGCCTGTTGAATTACTACGCGATAACGAAGACCAAATTGAACTTTTCTTGGAATTGTGATCACAATGAAGGCTATTACTTCTCTTCAAATGCCAGAAAGGTGCCTTTGATTGATGCTTTTGATCACTGCTTTCCTGCTTTAAATTCTGATTCGTTGGAGGAAGTGGCAGTGGAGGCTTAGATGTCGAAAGTTGTTTCGAATTAACGACCTTTTCTTGAAGTTGAAGAGGTAGAATTAGGCCAGCTGAAAACAGCTCATCAGCCAAACAAGTTCCGTTACTGGTAATACAGAAATCAAAATCAGAAGCTGAGTCAAACTGTGCAGAATCTGAGCGATATGGAGTGTCTTTAAACATTGCAACCTCATCAGAAAATGAGATTCTTGGACTTGAATTATCTGTGATGACCATACGATCAACAGCCATGGTTTCCATCAAATCCATGATTCAAGATCAAGATTATGGTTATTGTAGAGATGGTATAAGAAGATGATGAAATTGACAAGATGGTTTTACTGGTCATTTAAAGAAAGCTATATTTTGAATGACAATTTTGACTTCTTTTGGAGTATGTTTTCCACGGGTAACAAACAAGTTGAAAGACGAAGGAAGCAGGTTTTTTAATTATTTTGGGAGAGGAATTTAATGAAGGTGGAGTCGTTGGGACTCAAGGTGCAAAAGCTTTGTCACAATTTCCTTCTTACAACGGCAAAAGAAAAACAAAAAAACTGTCAATTATTGACATAGTAAGTTAGAATATGCCATACATTCGACGGAATATGCCATAGACATTCGACGGAAGAAGAGTTCAAATCTTGTTAAATATAATGTTTTGTTCAATCTAGTGATGAAACGAGAACGGTAAAGTTGTGTTATACATGAAATTTTAGGGTGGATAGAGTTTTTTTTATTATTTTTTTACTTTTTAGCTAATTCATGAAGTAGAAAAAATATATGCTAATTTTTGATGAACTAAAACGGTAAAAAAAATTGTGCTCGAACTATTAGCCCAATTTGTTAGAATAATGAAACCTAACCTCCTTGGTGCATGGACACCAATCATGTTCTTCTACTTCGACTCGTGTTTAATCATCACTAGGTGTCAAGGATCACAGCTTTATTTAAGTCTCTTAACCCTATTGCAGCCGCAGTTCGCCCACTTCGATCACACATTGTAAATATTAGTTCAAGTAAGGCATCCCATGAAACTAAAACTAGCTAATATTATTCAAGGCATCCCGTGAAAATAGGGCTCGTGTGATGTGGCAATTTTTTTTTTTTTAAAAAAAAAACCACATTTTTTGGATTGTGCAGGTCCCATTTATCAATAAAATTTATTATGATATTCAAAAAGGATGGTTATATTACCACCACAATAAGTAGTTAGCACACCACAATTTTCTTATTTACTTAAATAGCCATAAGTAAAATGACATAGACATTCTATCTATTATCCACTCATATATTTATTCATTCCATTACGATCACCCGTACACCACAAAAGATATATATATAACTCCTATTTAAAAATATAAATGCAAAGTTCATACATTAAAACTTTCAAACCACCACAATTATGTTTGGGTTAATCCATTTTGTACATAATGGATTACCCCATCTCATATAATGCGCGGAGCCATACGTATTTAAAAATTTCGACAATGTGGTTTTCATCCCTATTGTGAGTAGTAGGTAAAAGATTCGGTACATATAACATAATCCATTATGTTTTATCTCAATTATGATATGCATAAATTCTTGAAATGCAATAAAGGAAAAGTATTGACGAAAACTAATAACTAGATCAAATACCATGACAAGTAGAATACAAATGTCGGTTGAATTCGCTACCAGCTCCATTCAAGTCAATGACAAGGCCCAGATTTCAAACACTGTCAGCCAATAAAGGTATTATCCAGTGTTATAAAAAACGCGCCTAGGCGCGAAGCGGTCAACGTTGTTGTTGTTGAAAACGCTTTGCCTTGAGCCTAAACGAAAATTAAGCGGTCAACGTTGTTGTTGACCGCTTAATGCTCGTTTAGGCGTGCCTAGGCATTCCTAAGCGCGCCTAATTTAAGCGGATATTAAGCGGTCAACGTTGTCGTTGACCACTTAATGCTCATCTAGGCGTGCCTAGGTGAGTCTCAAGCCCAAATTTTAAGAGGTTTAATTTTTTCCCTTTTAAAAAAAAATAAAACCCACAGTTCATACTCAGTAGCCCACTATCCCTTCAAACTTCAAAAATTCCAAACTCCAGAAAGCTGAGAAGACGGAAGAACGAAAAAAAGATAATACTTTAAAATGAATTGAAGTTTGATAAAGACTTGATTAGATAAGATATAAATTACAAGTTATCTACGTCATGTAATTATGATTTTGAAACTTATCTTTATGCATGAATTATTAAGAAAATACAGTATTTTATAATTTTAGATGTTTGGTATGTATTATTGAATTATTGATTTTTTTTACAATGATTAAAAATTAAAATGAAATAAAACGTTTTTTTACGCCTAGGCTTGTAAAGCTTGAAACTTGGCCTCCACGCCTAGCAACGCTTTACGCTTTTTAGAACACTGGTATTACCCTATGTTGCCGCAGCCTCCTTTCCTCATTACTCCAATTGTTTAATGTGCATTGTGTTGTTTCTTCCTTTTAGCCGATGGGGCGGGGCGGGGCAATTCTTGGGAGAATTGGTGTAGAGCGGAAAGAAGGAAAATGTAGAACACATTTTTTTTTTTAAAAAAATTTAGTTAGGAAGAATTAAAATGGGTTGAGTGATACTAAACAATAGTCCTAATTAAATGAGTTTCATCTCCTATGTTTAATCGGACACGTCACTTAGTTATATACACCCGCGCTAAATATAATATTCTCTGTGAGTTAATTCTTCTCATTTTTGGTGTCCCTCAATAAAATCTTAACATCTTACTACAATTTTAGGTGTCTAGATTTCATAGTTTGCTCCTCAAAATTTGTGAATGTCAAGATTTTATTAAGATGACAACAAAAATGAGATAGTAGATCTAAACCTACATAATGTCCTAAAATCATTTGAAACAAAAGGACAGAAGCTTCTAACAGAATTGATTTATTGTTGCTGATGGACAGGATAAAAACTTTCCACTGTTGATGTGACAAGAGAACCTTAATTATGGTGTCACCGTTTAAAATATTTTTATCATGCCCATTGGAAGTCGGAGATAGGAATGTAAACGAGTCGAGCCGAACCGTCTCTCAGGGTGAAAATGGCCCGAACAAGAATTGAGGCTTGGCTTGGGTCTTACCTAGCCAAGCCAACTCGATTTTAAAAAAAAATTAAAAATAAAAAAAAAAACTTGGTTATAGCAGACGAGCTTGCATGTAGAAACAACCTATGACACGAGTTGGCTTAGAATCGTTCTATCACCCAAAAACGAGGCTCGGTTCCATCAAGTCATGAACCAAGCGAGCTCGGGCTTTTTACGAGCCGAACCGAGTTGCTAGTTGCCCGAACCGACAAGCCGAATTGACAAGTATATCATGAGATCAGGACTAAGCTTCTATATTGACATAATTTAAAACTATTTTAGCTTATAATTAATTATTGTTTGGACTTATTTATAGTCCATATTGAGCACAAACCGAAAAGATTGACTTACTTGTAATCTGAGCCATCAAAAGTAACTTTTATGAGTAATTTTATGAATGATATACTTGACTTTATGTGTCTTTTGATTATTTTAGGAGAAAACTCGGAATTGGAGGAGAATGAATGAAAATGAGCAATAATTGATTAAAAAATGAGCGAAGGTAGACATATCTTGGAAGTTAGGGACCAGTGAGTCACATTTAGAAGTTGAAGGATCTCAATTGCAATATTTAATGACTCAATTTGAATTAAAAGTGGAAACAGAGACCAAATTGAACAAGAAAATAATAAATATCAGTAATTTGTGATATCCTAATTGGGACTAAAATGATGGTTCCCGACTCTATTTTAGACCTGATTTATGTCTATAAATATGAATATATTCATTCAAAATTAGAGAACGTTAGGGATACAATTTTAAGACAAAATTACAAATCAAAATATATTGAATTCTCAATATAAAATTTGATGTTAGAAGTCCACAATTGATAAATAAATAATTATTGAAAAAGTCCTTAAAATTTTGCTCTACGTGCTTCGATCATTATTTCGAATTATTGGCACTGAACTTGTCGTATAGGTTTGAATCTTTTTACTTTGCTTAACTGCCCATTCCATTATGTCGAGCAACTTCCCCGCCCGATTATTAAATATTTCGAGATTTTTATGCTTCTAGAAAATCCCCCCCTTTTTTATTCTTTTCTTTTCTTGGTAGCAATATAAAATAAAAAAGATTTAAGGGTGTGTTTAAACCACGTTATTTTGAAAAAAAATATATCTTGAAATAGTAGATTGATGAAAAATATGTGGTTGAAAAAGAAGGAAAAATTATTGATGTGATGGAAAATATTACTTTATTGAAGAATGTGTTGTTGAAAATGAAAATGAAAATTGTAATGTGACTTAAACAGGGACTAAGTGTATGTTTGATTGCATTTATTTTTCATGAAAAATGTCAGTTTTTCACCCAAATTTCAACTTTGGAATGTTTTATTGCAATTCTTTTTTCTATTGAAAATATTTTCCAATTTTTGAAAATATGTCTAATTTTTCTTGTTTTAAAGGAAAACATTTTCTTTAGGGAATAGATTTTCGTTTTCCTGGAAAATATTTTCTATACCAATCTAGACGTCGTAAAAGAGAAATATTACTGACTTTTTGGTGACTTGCCATTACAACTACCGATTAATTAAAGTCGTTTGTTTGTTTGTTTTCTCCAACTAAACAACCGAATATTAATTGCAAATGGTTACCAAGAAATGGTTAAGAAAGAGACGAAATCATTATAGTAATTTCCCAGTAAAAAAAACAGACTAGTTCTAGTTCATCCATTTCCACTTTGGTTAGACTATTTGAAAATTCTAAATCTTTTATTATTCATGACAATCATACGCATGCAATTTATATTTTAAATGAATTGGAAATTCCAATTATGGGTCTTACTAATATTGGAGTATTAATCACGTTAAATTTAGAAGTCAAACTTTTCTCTATTTTTTTAAATGTATATTTTTCAAAAAATATATATATATTTTTCACAAACTTTGTTCTTAAAAATACAAGTCAAACATGTTCTATATGTCAGGCAAACTCCCAACCCTATATGTAACATGTCTTTTAATTTCGGCTCAGGTGATATGCCTTTGAACAAGTACGATCCAAATACATTCGAGGTAGTTGTGGCCCAATTAGTGATTATGAAGGGCATTTCGGCCCAAATGTTTTATTCTTTGTGTTACGACTTATGTTGTATTTGTAATTTTTTTTTAGATAAAATGATTATTATAAAAGTATAGAATTGTTATAAAAGAGTTGCAAAAATCAATGAGTTTTTTGGAGAGTTGTATAGATGGACTAGGAGTTTTTTGCTTCGAGTATGGAATAAGGAGAAGGAATCGTCAAATTTACGCTAACTTGTCGCATAGCTGACGCTCGAGCGGAAAAAGCAAAATCATTGTCACCCAACTCTCGCTCGTCTGTCGCTAGCCTGACGCTCGAGCGATGGTGTTTTTCAAGAAACTCTAATTCGCGTTTTTAAGAGTTCTATCTATCATATACTATCCAAATATCTCTTATTATAAATACCTAATGATTATTATGTTTTTAGGGGGTGGTTGATCATTATTATACATTCTTATATCATTATTCTAAGATCCAAGAACATATCATTGCATTGAGATTAAACCTTTGGTTTTTGATATCAATCATCCACAAGTTGGGAAAAACATCAAAGTCAAATAATTCAAAACACCCACTTTTTAGATATAATCAAGAAAGTACTTCCTTGATAGCTTTCAGATGTTGCTGAAAATTGAGGAAGGTTGGACCAGAAGTACAGGAAGAGTACAAGAACTAGGAGTTCTTGGTGATCCACATGAGATAGACAATTCTAGAAGATCGGGAGCAAGTGTGAGTAAAGCACGTTCCAACGGGTTTTAGAGATTGTAGGAACTAGATCAACGAATTTAGTGAATTTTCTAGGCTCGATCATGATGTAGGTTCTTATTGTCTATAGTGGAAGTTACTGGCTTGGTCCCTGAGTTTTTATCCAATTAAGGTTTTCTTCGTAAACAAATATTTAATTATTATTGTGGCAATTTAACATATGATAACTTGACTTTATTGACTAAACATCTAGACAATTAAAAAGCGATTTGTTACTTTTAGTTGATAAGTTTAATTTCGCGTTATTCACCTATTATGTGATTTTATGGTCGAACTAGTAAACTCTTAAGTGGTATTATAACCCAAATTCGATTTGTAGCCCAAGTTTTCTAGATAAGTAGTTCTTTATCTGCCATGCCATATTTTGATGGCAGTAAGTATGCCTATTGAAAAGTTAGAATGAGAGCCTCATTGAAATCGATGGATGAGCATAGAAAATGGTTGGACCGCCTCATCTATCATAGTTGTAGGTGTAATTATCCCTATTGATATTTCGACTTGGTCTAAAAAAGACTTAGATAAGTGTAATTGAAATAATAAAGGACTTCATGCTCTATTTGTGGCTGTGTCACCTGAAAATTTTAGGTGTGTGTCTATGTGTGATGTTGCTAAAAAGGTTTGGAACATTTTACAGACCACAAATGAGGGAACTCGGACTATTAAGAATTCTAAGTTACAGATGTTGATCATTAGATTTGAAGAGATTAGGATGAAGGATGATGGGATATTTGATTACTTCTATGCAAGTTTGAATAACATAATTAATTCTAACTTTAACCTAGGTGAGAGAATTCTTAAGCTTGAGATTGTTAGAAAAATTATAAGATCCTTACCTAAGAGATTTAGGCTTAAAGTTACGGCTATCGAGAAGAACAATGATCTAGATGATGTTGAGATTGAAGAATTAGTTGGATCTCTCCAAAATTACGAGCTCACCATATTTCAACCTAAGAAAAACAAGTCTATGGTCTTGAACATTGTTAGGGAAGAAGAGTATGATTCTTCTTATTTGAAATTACTTAATGATTATGAAATAGCATATTTTGTTAAGAATTTTTGAAAAATGTTTAGTAATAAGAAGAAGACTAAAGAGAGACACAGATGTGATTTTAGTGAATCTAGAAAAAGATCTAAATCTATGAGATATCATAAGTGTCAATGTTTTGATATTATAGAAGTGATTGCCCTAATGGTAAGAGAAATCAGGGTAAAGCTATGAATGTAACTCTTACTGATGACGAGACTAGCTAGGATAATCAAAGTGAGAAGTTCACTCATGAGGAGCATGGGAAGTTTATGGCCTTCACTGCTAAGATTAAAAGTGAATCTGATAAGGACATTGAGAACGTTGAGAAAGTATACAGTGGTGAGCAATCTGAGGAAGATTCTGATGATGAGAAAGAGTTTCGTGAGGCTTGTCAAAAATTATTTAAGGAGTGTCTCATGATTAAGAAAGTGAATAAAGTCATGCTTAAGAAGGTCAATGAACTTGAGCTAGTTAGAGAGAAATTCGTAGCTGACCTTAAAGAGTCTACCTTGTGCCTCAATAAACTAGATATTGTGAATCAATCCCTAGAGTTTAAGATTAAGGATCTTATAGATGAACTTGAGAAGTCCTCTAGGAGGGTTAGTGAGCTAACCATTGAAAATGATAAATTAAAAATCCAGGCTAAAAACTTTTTGAGTGAACTTCAACATTCCAAATATCAATTTCTTGTTTCCTTTAATGGTTCTAAGAAGCTTGATAATTTTTTGGGGTTGAACAAGCCTACTAGGAATAGGGGAGGTCAGGATATAAGTAGGCCGATCATAATAGGGCTAGTACTTCCAAAACTACTTTTATTCCTAGCACCAACTAGCCTATATAGTTCCTAATCCTAAACTTATAGGACAAATGCCTACTAGACAGCGCATGATCTATCAACCTAGGAATGGATAACAGCGACCACATAACTTGGAACCTAGGTTTATTCCTCCTCGTTTCAATTGTGATGATTTAGAATATATAAGGCTTAGGTGTGATAAATTCTTGAATAGAAATCATATTCTCATTAAAATTAGAAATCAGGATTTTGATGGCTGGATCGACTTCCTCACTAATCAAGTGAGTCATTTGACCAAGTTAATGACATGGTTGACTTGAAATAAGTCTTCCACTAGACAAATTTGGGTTAAAAAGAGTAATCTGAAAAATTTTGAAATTGATCACGGTGCTCTTAAAGGTAAGAGCGTTTGTATACCTAAATGATTAGGTTTTTTTATGCATGCATATGCTTATTAATTGCGATTTATTTATTACTGCATGCATCTCATTTTTGTTTGTTTTGCTTTTTAGACAGTTTGTTTTTTTTATAAATGAAAAATTGAAAAATAAAA
>CAIGRH010167294.1:0-11701 GCA_903798295.1 Fraxinus nigra | reverse complement strand
ATTATAATTAAGAGAGAACTTTTTTTTTAAAAAAAAAAAAAATTTATAATGAGTGCCAAACATAAACTAGGTTAACTGTAATGTCAAGAATTATGTTATTGTACCTCGTTCACAATAAGGTATTCATGCGCATAAGTCTTAAATAAAGATTTGAGATTTCAGTCAAATACTAAAAATCAAAGATTCGGATCCAGGTCAAAACGTTCAATGGTTCGGGGGCGGTGCTATTTACCCTAAAAAACTGGAATAATCGCGTACCCCACCTTCAAATACCAAAATTCAAATTCCTCCATAGGCTTCCGCTCTCTATCTTCACCCCTAGATTTCAGTCGATCGATTATTTCTTCCATTGAATCCATTAATTGGTTAATCAATAATCACTGATCAATTCCATGGCGGAAGAGCAAGCTGAGGTGTCGAATAGTGCGTCGGCGGCGCTAGGTCACTCGGTGATACCGATTGTGAACAAGCTACAGGATATCTTCGCTCAGCTCGGGAGCCAGTCCACGATCGAGTTGCCGCAGGTGGCCGTAGTCGGCAGCCAGAGCAGTGGGAAATCTAGTGTTCTCGAGGCGCTCGTAGGGCGTGATTTCTTGCCTCGGGGAAATGATATCTGCACGCGCCGCCCTCTCGTGCTGCAACTCGTGCAGAGGAAGAAGAAGGCTGACGGAACTGACGAGGAGTGGGGGGAGTTCTTGCACTTACCGGGGAAGAGGTTCTTTGATTTCAATGACATCAGGAAAGAGATTCAGGTGATTTATGTATATATTATTTTTTGAAGAAGTACCTTATACGAGGATTTCAATTTTTTTTTTTTTTTGTTTTTTAAATCGTCAGTGGGGCTCGAAAATTAAAGTAATTACTATGTGCCTAGACATTTGAAAATGAGTTAGGGAATTTTGCATAAGCTTTGAATTTCAGTGAAATAGCCCCCGAAAATTTGGTAAATGTAAGGCAGGTTGGTTTTCCTTCTCTGTGTAGCCCTTAAATCAAAATGTTATAAGTTTCACATACTTTGTTTGGATATGATTGTGGAACTTGGAAAAGAGGCAATCTATTTGTATGGGAGTGTTTGGAGTGAAGGGTGGGAATTGGTATTCAAAGAAGAAGTTGGCTATGAGCTTTGAATTTCGGCAAGACCACAATGAGGCCAGGTAATTTTTTCAGAAGAACTCAGGCATCTTTTGGTGTGATTAAAATAAAATACATGTACGTAAGCACGTGTAATTGCCAGAGTATTTCTAGTCTTTTCGGTCTTGAAGGACTTGGAATTTGATCTTTTATGAACATGCTATTGGGTGGCCATCAAGCCATGTGCTGTATGGTGGGTTTATAATTATTTTTGGAAAACATTGTTTTAATGGAGGAGTTTCAGCTGATTTTTAGTCAATGATTGACAATTTTTTAAGCATTCATGTTGTATAGGTACGGCTGTAATGTTGGGTTGGGCTATGATGCCATGTTTATTTCTGGGGGAATGGATATCCTATTATCTAGGTTCTTAAAGACATGCAAACAGTGGTGTCACTGTTTATTTCTCTTCCCCTGGACTTGGGGGAAGTTTGGGTTTAGAGTTTAAAGAATATATGGACTTCCAAGTCTCTTGACAATTGGGAATCACTTGGGAGGGGTGTGAGAAAGTGTATTTGTGTTTATTCGTTTTCTTTTTTACCTCAAACAACAAATTCAAACTGCAGTCTTAAATCTAAAACACTTGTTAGACAATTTAAGTGCTTGTGACTTTTAAATGCCAAATTGAGAAGTGATATAGGAATATTGAGAAGTTTGCATGTGTATTAAGTTGCGCTAATATTTTCACCTATATAAGGATGGATATTAGTGGCCGGGAAAGCTTATTTTCTGGTGGTGTATAGAGAACACATAGAGGCATGAGATCAGAAAACACTTCAATTCTTCTTCTTCTTCTTTGATATAGGGGAATCCTGTGGTGGTATCAAGTGGTCATAAATCTCGCATTGAGAGGAAGTGACCCTAAATATATATTTTTTTCCTTGTTTTCATTTTCTGTTTCATGTTATTTATTGCTCTTGGTAATACAGATTAATCGATTAATCCATAACACTTCTAACATGCACTTCATGTATACATCACCGAGATTTGGGTTGGTGCCTCGGCCTTTCTCCTCACTGTTAATTGAAAGTGGAAATATTATCTTGAATGGAAAAGAAATGATCCCTATTTAAATATCTGAATGTAAGCTTTTTATTTGAAAAGCCTTTTTCATACACACTGGAAATATCCATTCTAAACCTGGTGGAATTTTCTACTAATTTGAAATATCATCTTGTTTGGAATAGTGCTAAATCAGACACTTGTATAGGATAAACCATTTGATATGCTACTATAATGAGTGGGTAACCATGCTGAGTTTATTTCATCATTGGCACCAGAGGGAAATCACATTGCAAGTGACAAACTTTGTTGCTTTAGCTGTTAACACACTCTTTTTTCTTCCTACTTCTTTTAGATTTTGATAATATGTTGTCTTCTAGTTTCTTATCTACAAATTCACGTAGGCTGAAACAGAGAGAGAAGCAGGAGGAAACAAAGGCGTTACAGACAAGCAGATTCGTCTGAAGATTTTTTCACCAAATGTTCTTGATATTACTCTTGTGGATTTGCCGGGATTAACTAAAGTTCCTGTGGGCGATCAGCCATCTGACATAGAAGCACGTATTAGAACAATGATAATGTCATATATTAAACTTCAAAGTTGCTTGATTTTGGCTGTTACACCAGCAAATTCTGATTTAGCTAACTCAGATGCTCTCCAGATGGCTGGAATGGCCGATCCTGATGGTAAGTTCCGTCTTTGCATCAGGAAACTTACCACCGAACACAATTTCATTCATTTCCAAATATTATTGCTGTTGGATTCTAAAGCTTATGCACCTGAGTTTCTGATTGCAGGTTATCGAACAATTGGTGTAATTACTAAGGTGCAATGTGTTTTATATGAAGATGTCGTCCATATAATTGCCCTTTGATGTTCTTATATTTCTTTCTGCTTTTCTGAACCTGGCTTTTTATGCTTCAGCTGGATATTATGGACAGAGGAACCGATGCCCGCAACTTTTTGCTTGGAAAAGTGATTCCTCTCCGACTTGGATACGTTGGTGTTGTGAATCGTAGTCAGGAGGTAATATTTAGTTTCCGTTTTGACCGTTTTTGTTTGCTTATAACCTTGTTTTGTTACTTTTTGTAGACTTCTGAACAAGTTGGTTATTGTTGTGCTTAAACAGGATATACTGTTGAATCGGAGCATCAAGGATGCACTTATAGCTGAGGAGAAGTTCTTTCGTAGTCGTCCAGTATAACCTACTCTTTTGTTATTAGTTGATATCCTGTCCTCCATTATTGATCTCTCTGCTCACAAAAAATATATTCTGTAGGTTTATAGTGATCTTGCTGATCGTTGTGGGGTTCCTCAGTTGGCC
The DNA here is from genome assembly GCA_903798295.1 of Fraxinus nigra. Classification (NCBI taxonomy): domain Eukaryota; kingdom Viridiplantae; phylum Streptophyta; class Magnoliopsida; order Lamiales; family Oleaceae; genus Fraxinus; species Fraxinus nigra. The sequence continues at coordinate 8,243 of CAIGRH010167294.1, read as the reverse complement.
AAAAAATTAAACCAGGTACATAGAATGGGATGAATTCTCATGTACCATGACTTTCAAAGTAGACGGCCTTGTTAAGGAAATACTCTTATTTTGGTTAACGTGGTCTCTGGCAGAACATATTTCTCCTTAGAATATTCTATCTTGTATGCAGAGAATAACGCTTTCTACTGCATAATACATGAGAAGTCTAAGCAACTAGTTTTATACTTTCCCATGTTCAGGCATACTCCTTAAAGGGTGTACACGTGCCAATAAAATGACCATTGGCATATCCTTTTTGTCACTTAGCTTGCATGGGATTGCACATGAATGCCATGAACCTCACTGTAATATAATAGTTGAATTGTATGCAACATATTTTAATGATTGTTTAATTTTGTGAAAGGTTTATATTAATGTCAGGACATCACAGTCTTTCTCCTTTTTATGCAGATACTGGTACAACACATCAAAACGATTCTTCCAGGGTTGAAGACACGCATAAGTGCAGCATTAGTTTCTGTTGCAAAGGAGCACGCTAGCTATGGAGAGATCACCGAGTCAAAGGTTTGTTATGTCATGTTGGATGATTATTGCTTGAATTTATTGGCCATACTAAGTGGAAGAACCTTCCATTCCAAATTTACAAAGATATAGATAATAAATTTTGCGCTTAATAGGTCCGTTGTCCTTAATAGGTCATTGCTAAAGGCAAACAGTTTATACAATAAGCTTGGACTTTTTGCATTGTGGTTTAACATTTTTTTCAGCCGGTATCAATCTTACAGCTGGGTGCTTTAGTTTTTAAATTTTTTTCTCCACTTGTGGGAAACAGGCCGGTCAAGGAGCGCTGCTACTGAATATTCTTTCCAAGTATTCTGAAGGTACTTGGCCTCTGTTTTCTTTATTCAAACAAAAAACTCATGTTCAATTGTATCATGTTCTTAGTTGAACTTTAAAAACTTTCATTATAAATGAATTGAGCCATTCATTAGCAGTTTGGGTATTCATATTTATGTCCTTGGCTCGTCTCATAAATGATCCAAAGTGAACATGCCTTGTTTTTTTTAACACAATGTACTGACATACTAACGTTTTATCTTATCTTTTAGCACAAAAAATTAAATGGATTACTAATAATTATACCCTTATAATCATATTATTTTCCCAGTTATGCATTTCTCTTATTATTAAGAATTCCTTCTGACATTCTGCAAATAAAGTTATGAACAAGAATATTTCTTGTTGAACTTTAAATACAAGTTCACATAGAACAGCAAACAGAAATGTAGTATTTTGGCTCGTCTAATAAAGGACCCGACCATGACCGACTTTCAGCTCTGTTAATCTTCAGCCTTAATTACATGACATCCCACCCCCAAATGATTATACTTAATGCTAGCACTTAGTGGAGTTGCCATTTTGTTTTTGGAAACAGCATTCTCTTCAATGGTAGAAGGAAAAAACGAAGAACTGTCAACATCCGAGCTATCTGGTGGCGCAAGAATTCATTACATTTTCCAAAATATATTTGTCAAGAGCTTGGAGGTTTGTGTTGTTCATTTGAATGTTATCAACATGGATCGTGATTTCTTAATTCTTACATTGAGAATTCTGTTGTAAATCGTTTTCCAACTTAAAATGTGAATTTGGTTGATTGTTTAGAATCCAGTCCTTTGTCGGATGTACAAATCATCACTGCAGTAACTATGGAAGTTGTATATATAGAGAGAAAAAGCGAAGATTTTGTGAAACAGGAGGGTAAAAGGTATACTAAGTAAATAAAAAAAGAAAGATTTCAAACATTAAATAAAAAATAGCATTTGCTTCCCCAGTCGATGGATATGCTTTGGAGACTTTTTTATGAATTACCATTTTTCTGTAAAGGGCATTTAGATTATTCCTTCACAAATCTTTACCTCAAAAAAAATAAAATATCGGCGATCTTTTGGTTTTATTATTCAGTCATAGATGCCATTACTAAGTGCTGTCGACATTGATGAAATTCTAGATATGAGTTTTTTGCCCTTCTTCTCTCCTAATTTGGCAGGAGGTAGACCCGTGCGAGGACCTAACAGATGATGATATCCGCACAGCCATTCAAAATGCAACTGGACCAAAATCTGCATTGTTTGTGCCGGAAGTAGGTCCTCAATATCAAAATCTCTTTTCACTGTGCTGTATCTTTAATTTCCTTAAAAATCTGAAGAATACTGTTACTTGTAAACAATGGAGTTACACAATGGTTTGTATACAGATGAGGTGTCAAAAAGAGAGTGAGAATTTTTATTTTTGTTTTTTGGTTGAAGAAATTTTGACTTAGTTATATCTCACCATATCATGTGTATGTAAACCATTATATAAATTATTATGTACGTGTAGCACAATCGAAATCTGAATGCCTTCTCTTTTCCTTTCCCTTATTAATTTTTTTCTATAAAAACTGACCTTCCATCTATAACCTTTAGCATGCAAAATATATCCAAACTTGTAGGTTCCATTTGAAGTTCTAATTAGAAGACAAATAGCTCGTTTGTTGGATCCAAGTCTTCAATGTGCTAGGTTCATTTATGACGAGTTAATAAAGGTACATCTGCTAGTAAATTTCTAGTGCTTTTTAGGTTCATTTATCTTTGTATCTGGGCATTAACTTGAATATTTCTTTTAGATGAGCCATCGATGTATGGTCAATGATATGCAACGGTTTCCAGTCCTAAGAAAGCGTGTGGATGAGGTTATAGGTAATTTTTTACGAGAAGGTCTTGAGCCTTCAGAGACAATGATAGGACACATTATTGAGATGGAGGTACATGCGACTCCTTTACGGCTTTACCTTGTATTTCTGCATTATAGCAATTTATACCTTCAATGAATAGAGTGCAAGAGCTGCTTGGTAATCTGTGACCATTGTACACGACCTATTTCAGTGATTCTTCATCCAAGAAATTTTGTTAATTTCATCGTTCTTGTTTCTTTTGCTGATTTCATAAAGCAATCTATTCCAGGCATAGTGAATCTGGTTATGAAGTACACAACTTTTGACCTATCAATTTCCCAAAGAATAAAAAATAAAAAAATGAAGTGGCAAATTCCCTATCTCCTTCTCTTTCCTTTTTACATGTATCTACCCCCTCCCACGTTCAGGTTTTGGGTGCAAAATACACTTTTGAGTATTCAACTCCACCATTTATTTCATATCCTACGGTTTTTCATCATTTTTAAAATTGATTATGCAATATAATTTAGAACCTGATATGTCATTCACAGACCAATTTGTTGCCACGTTAGAGTTTACCTTGTTGAAGACAAAATTTAGAGCCTATTTGATGTAGCCCCTTTTTTTTTTTTGGCTAAAATGCTTTCTAACTCATTTTTAACCACAAATTTCATTTTACCCACAACTTTTATCCATTTTTACCTACACATTTCATGGAACTCAACGACTTTTATCAACTTTGCCCCTGTTTGAGCCACATTATATTTTTCATTCTTATTCTTCTACTAATTTTTAACTACATATTCTTCAATAAAATAATATTTTCCATCATATCAATAATTTTTTTTTTTAATTACATATTCCCCATCATATGAACAAAAAAAAATGCATTTTCTCCACAAAAATGCCTACCAAACAGAGGCTTTATTTGCTAAAAATCTACTTCAAGCATGCTCTTAATGATCGATATCCGTATCTTACTGTTTAAGCTTTTAGATGAATTAGTTAGCACGGCGTCAAGGTAAGGCAAAAGACCTAATTTCTAAGTCTCGTTGTTACCCATTTATGAAAATTGTACACGTTGGGTCTAGAAGGGAAAAACTGAACCTAGCTTGCAAAGGAGGTGTGTGTCGAAGACAATATAATTGAATACTTGTGGCCTCCCTCTGAATTTGAGTTTTTAGATGAGATGGTTTACCTTTCCAAAATTTGTGCATTCATGTCTAATGTGTTGGGATTTTTTATTTTATTTAATAATTTCAAAAAGGAAGTATTAGTGATAGGAAACAACTAAAAGTCTACTCCTGTCGAAAACAAGTTAAAAAGACAGTCTCAGTCAGATTATTCAGTATTCCTATTAGATAGAAGTTTTGTTCTATTCATTGTTAACTGCTAGAAGTTTGTATAAAGGGGACTTAGGTTTTATTCACAACTTATTGAATTAGAAATATATTTTTCATCCTTCCATTATTTCTTCTTTTCTCTTGAATTCTAAAGTTTATTCAGGAAATGTTTCCTTTGGCTCTATTTTTTTGTGACACTTAACCTTTGTTTACCTTTTGCACGATTTAAGATGCTAGAAACGTTGTAAATTTGCTCAATATTTTACCTCTGTTGCAATTACTAGTGCTTTTGTTGTTGCAAGTTTTTGATGTTTTTGTAATTTATCGATCACTCCTATCTAATTATTGAGCGTTTTTATTTTTTATTTTTTTATTTTTCTGTAGATGGATTACATAAACACTTCTCATCCAAATTTTATTGGTGGGAGTAAAGCTGTAGAAATGGCACTACAACAGATCAAGTCCACCAGGGTTGCTGCAGTGATTCCCAGGCAGAAAGTAAGTATTTACTTTGCTGTACTGACATATTCACATCTCTCTTTGTTTGCTTAATAAGATTCAGTGGATTAATTTATGAGTTGCATTTGTTAATTAGGATACAGGAGATTCAGACAAAGCACCAAATTCTGAGAGAAGTCTAAAATCTCGTGCTATTCTTGCTAGGCCTGTGAATGGAATAGTTCCAGAGCAGGTTAGCTATCTGTTGGCACCTGGACCGTCCTTGCGGAATTTCATTATCGTAATGCTAATTATTTTTTCAGTCTTTGCATGACAAACAGGGCGTTCGACCTGCTGCAGATGTCGAGAAAACTGCACCACCTGGTAATTTTTCTTTTTGTTAGAGAAAAAATTATATCTTATGATATTATGCCCAAATATGCTTAGTTTGTCATTGTTTTACTCTTTTTGCATTTGGCCAAGCTGGGCTATGGCCACCCCACTCCCACCCCTTCCTTTGCGCTTCTGGATAAGTGGCCAATCTGATTCTCTAGATCACTGGTGGCAATTGTATCATTAAAGACCTAATGTGGCAATATTTTATGATTAACCAGTAAACAGTACTAGTTCACCCTGGGGAATATCATCAATTTTTGGAAGCTATGATAATCGCTCATCTGTTAAAGAGACTTCGACTAGCAAGCCATTTAGTGAACCTGTTCAGAGTGTGGAGCATAGCGTTTCGGTCATTCATCTGAGAGAGGTATGTTCATGGAGTATCCTCTCTAGAATATTTGTTTGATTTGGTCTTTGAGATCTAATGTCTTTGTTACAGTGCTAACAAGTTTCTGTAATGTTTTTCTTGAAGCCCCCTGCTGTCTTGAGGTCTTCAGAAACTCATTCAGACGATGCTATTGAGATTGCTATTACGAAGCTCTTATTACGGTCATATTATGACATTGTTAGGAAAAACATTGAAGATTCTGTACCTAAAGCAATTATGCATTTTCTGGTAATTGGTTATCGTTTACGTGAACTTTTGATTTCCTTCTCTTGTTTTGCTATCTTTTAAACTTTTAGCCATGGATTTAACCACCACAACCTGTAGCATTCACATTAAGTGAACCCTCATCACGCCCACCCCACTGTGTGTGTGTGAGAGAGAGAGAGAGAGAGAGAGAGAGAGAGATTGTTTGAATTTGGAATCATGTTTTTTATCAGACAAACTTCACTTTTTTTTAAGAACAAAGAGTTGATTATTTGTCTTGGATGTTTTACCTGGAAAGAGCCTGCTGTCCAACTTCTGCATTAAAAAATGTAAAGCTGTCAGTAATACTATTGTGGTTTGTCTATCATTGTTGTCTCTGTATGAATAATTAGATACCTGAATCGTCTTTCTGTGTCCTTTTCTATCTCAATTGTCGCAAAATAATTTTATGAGTGCCATCATTAGTTTTTTTTATTCATCTTACAGGTGAACCACACCAAACGGGAGCTCCACAATGTTTTTATCAAAAAGCTTTACAGGTATATTTTTAAGATTTTATTAGTTTGGTACATAGGATGTCCAAACGGAACTTCTAAATAGTACTTACATCTTGGTGTGTACGAAAGAGGAGCAGACTATGACCTTTTTGTATTTCGGTCTTGATTAGTAATTGGATTAGTTGAACTATACTGTATACTATAGACATTTATCATTTAAATAAATTGTTATACTCACATTTTAATGTTATTTATGGAGCAGGGACAACTTGTTTGAAGAGATGCTACAGGAACCGGACGAGGTGGCTATGAAAAGAAAGCGTACTCGAGAAACCCTTCGGGTTCTACAGCAAGCTTTTCGGGTAAATGCTTGATTCTTGAATTCCATAGAAGCAAACATGTTGAGGTTCTGTCATTCGTATGTCTAATTTCTTGTCTTACATTGTAGCAAGCACCGTTGTCTGGTTCTTTCAGGAATCTGGGTGTGCGTATATACAGCATGTTTGGCAAATAAGCCATGGGCCCACAAAATTTTGTGGGTTGAAATAAGCCAAATAAGTAGGGTTTACCTTATTTGTATAGGACCCACTCCCCATGCATTTTTGACAAAACATTTGTGTGGGATCCGTGGCTTATACTCCGTAGGTTTATTTGCCAAACATGCTGTGGAAATCAGCAATGGCTGATCCCATGTTTCGTTGTTTTCTTTTTTATCCTTTCGGAGCTTACTTGTTAATTGAAATTTGCTCCATGGATTATTTATTTCATTCTAACCCTGATTGAAATATAAGTACAGAGACACATGTATCTTTCCCGATTGCCTTGCGAAAACATAATTTTGGATATCTTTGGTGGGCAGAAGCTATTTTTAATTAGGCAACCAAATACTTTGTGTGTGGAACGTTTCAAATTTTCTTATTGTTTTCTACTTCCCAAAAGGACTTGGACTTTGTCTTGAATTTATGATTTTCAAGTCCTGCGTATCCTGTTACGTCAAGATCTTCTTCATAGTCCCGAAGACTTCTTTAATGATCTGTCTACTTTTGTATGTAGACATTGGACGAACTACCGCTTGAAGCTGATACAATCGAGAGGGGCTACAGCTTAAGTACTGATCCAACGGGCCTGCCTAAAATCCATGGTCTTCCAACCTCATCTCTGTATTCTACTACCAGTGGTTCGAGTGAATCATATACTTCTCTGTCCAAAAATTCCAAATCCCGCAAGTCGTCCCATTCTGGTGAACAACACTCGCCATTTTATGGAAATGCAGATTCTAATGGTGGGGGACGAAATTCTGTTCAAGGCTTTTATCCAACAGTCGACGCATAAGTTACTGGAAGGATGCGTCAGGCCAAGTTATCGATTTTCACATTCATTTGACGACTCTGTCCAGCATTCTTTCTAGATGGAAGACCATACTTTTAGAACAAGTGTGGATGTTTTGGAAAGTTAGTATTCTTTAAGATGGGGAGACTAAAATTTATTGTTAACATGTATTTTTCTCAGCGACATGATTGATTATAGACGTAATGGCTTATCAGAAGCTCCAATAAGAATAGGAGCATTTGCTTCCCTCCTTTTGAGATGAGGATTCGTGCAACAATGCTTGTAGATAATCACTCGAAACATCGAAGGGGCTTTACCCACCCTAATATACTTTCAATTATTAATGTTTACTCTTTTTTAATCTCAAAATTATTACTATTGGGACTAATAGAATGTCTGTTAATGAAGATCATTGTAGAGTTTTTACAGTTATCTCTTGCGTTCTTGTACGCAATCCTCTTTTATAGCAGAAAGGCAGAATGTTAGGACAATGTTATACACTGTATTATGAAGGTTATGCGACAAAAAAGTAACTTTTTTTTTTATTTTTTCAAATTTATGATTTATTTTTAACTTGATATTGGACAATAGTGATAACAAATGTAGTAGAATAAAGGAAAAATAATTTACTTTCTATTTTTCACTTCATTTATATGGCCAATGGCCATCAATGACTTCCATTTTTGACATGCTTTTGTTTGCATAGTTGAATTTTGAAGCACATTCCTTTTGCTCAATCTTATCATAGTATTGTAATATTGCACGGTGTAACTCTCGAAAACTTCGATTTCATTTTGAATTAATGAGCATATTATTGCTCTATGATTATCAAATTGATATCGATAGTGTTAATATTTTAGGTTAATAATATCCCAGTACTAGCGCCAAAAATCTCTAATCCAGTAATATGATAATGGAAGTGATCCACACATAATTACCTCCTCATCCTGGTT
>CAIGRH010167261.1:0-16250 GCA_903798295.1 Fraxinus nigra | reverse complement strand
GTGAGAGGCGAGATGAGAGGTGAGAGACGAGAGAGCTGGAGAGGCGACTTTTAGGTTTTGATAATTATAATTTAGATAGAAATTAATTGATATTTAATATTTAAAATGAAATACCTGATTTTTGTATAAATAAACTCCAAACTTGATTTTTGAATTGAAGAATTTAAAACCAGGGTTAGGTGTAATTTCCTCTTTTGTAATTTTCCCTAATTATTTTGCCATTTTAAAGGTCGATTTCAGTTTTTTGGGCTATTTCTTGGCAAGGCCCACGATCATAAGAGTTTGGATCACTAATCCCAAACCCTGAACGTAGCACGACGACGTCAGTTAAGTGAAGACAAGTTTGTAAATTGCATATGGACCAATAATATTAAGTGAATTTTCTATGATTTAGAATTATTATTATTATTTGTTTTTATACCTCTAAATAGGCAAGTCTTGTCAATTACTTTGAAGGCATATAAGAAATGATTAGATCTGAAATAAAACTGAAGTTTGATGACTTGATGAAGACTTTTGAAAGTTAGGTGACCTCCAATAAAAATTTCCCATTTGCTAATTAAAAAAAAAAAAGGTTCGTAATAGGTATCATTGTAATCTGATGTTATATATACATTGTTGGACAGATTACCATGCAAGATTAAGAAATTCTATAGGTCAAATCATGTAGTAGTTTCCTTGTTAATGGACTACAAGAAATTCGCCATGCTCTAATTATATTTCAGTTCAATAATTGCTTATTTTGAAAGTAAATTCACGATATCTTTTAGGAAAAATTGCAGCAACAATCCCTAACTTTTTCAATTTTTTTGTAAATTTTACCTTAATTTTTAATTTATGCCACTGAATGTCCATAATCTTTCAAAAATATGCAGTTGGGTTCAAACCATCCATTTGACCGTTGGTTAACTAACATTTTGACTAAATTAAAATGGGTGAAATGGTAATTTTATTATTTAAAAATCAGAAATAGAATAAAACAAAATAAACTAAAAAAGAAAAAGAGAGAGGAAAAAAAATAAATCGTTAGCATCGCCACCCACCCACCCACCAGTCGGCACCGCCTCCCCCTCCCATCCATCACCACATACACCATCAAATACCACACCTAAACCTAAGTACATCCACCATAGAATCTATCCACCAAAATCACCAAAAAATTGTCATCTCCTAATCACCATCTCGGTACCTATTTACACCACCATAATTGCTTTTTCATATCTCACCACTAGACACCTACACTACAGAAACTCATGAAAAGAGATATCAATTTTCACAAAAAATAAAAAAAATTGGTAGTCTAAAGGGGAATGAGGGCTTTCTGGTGATGTGTGAATTTGGCGATTTGGACAGTGGTGGCGGCGAGGATGTTGTGCCGATGGTGGAGCAGTTTCTGGGTTTGGTTTTGAGATGGGGGTGGGTAAGGGTAAGGGTAAAGGTGTGTGTGGGGAAGATGATAGGGTTTAGGTTTTTACATTTTTATTTAATTATTTTATTTTATTTAAATATAATTTTACTATTTTAACCTTTTAAAAATTCGATCAATCTTTTGGTTATTGGTCAACTAACGGTCAAATTGATGGTTTTCATTCATTTGGACTCCAACTGCATATTTTTGAAAGGTTAGGGACATTCGTTGGCATAAATTGAAGATTATGGTAAAATCTACAAAAATTGAAAAGATTAGAAATTGCTACTGCAATTTTCCCTATCTTTTATGTTGAATCACTTCGTATACTATTCTCCACTTGAAGTTGCAACTTGTTAAGCGAGAATTGCCCAGCGTGTATCCATGATTGCAACCATAAATAGTTCTTCAAAACTTGCTACTTAGTTAATATGTCGATTCAATGAAATGAGACTATCGCTCAAAACACTTTACATGCTCTTCATTCTCGACTCAAGTATAAGAGACTCTTTGCCAAATCACAACAACTCTACCTGCCAAACGTTGCACTTCTCTCGATATATAATTGATGTTCTTTTTGGTTTCTATTTACTTGGATCTTTAGTCATTCCATTCCTTGGCTCACCACCAGATTTTCTTTAGTTTTATTGGCAGTCCAGAATATTAATTAGGCTGGGTGCTTTCTGATTCAAAAATTTGAGCCCATATATCTACTGCGTCTGCTCGAACTAGTTATTCAGACGACGTTTCAGCGCGCCCGCAAAATCAATGAGCTTAAAGTCACCCCCTAATCTTTTTCAGTGTAAAATCTATAATTTTTATTCCCGCTATCAACTAAAATTCCATAGGAACATCGTAACAGGTGGATTTTTATGAAATTCCATTCGGGAAATGTACTTGCTGCGTTTGCTGTATTTCATGCTCAAATCACTTGTATCAGTATAACTCACAATCTATTCCACTTTCAATACACAATTCCTAAACAGTGTAATTGTCGGCACTGCTACAAAGTTACTATGTCTGAATAACTAACAATATCTTCATTAGTTTTGTAAAATCACTATACTTTTTACACGTTCCTATTGATTCACATATTTTAATACCTCAACATCATCGTCTTCAATGTAACAAACCATCGTACGATCCAGAGTGGACTTGTAGGTGCCATCTTCATACCTTAGTTCTGTAGCCAAATCCATCCCACACCCTCTCACCCAAATGTGAGCACCCGGCTCCAGGGTGCAAGACACCACATTCTCGTCATCTATTCCTCTCAATCCACCGATTTGCTTTACCACAAAGTCATCCATAATGCAATAAGTATCCCTCAGTGCACGTTGTGCCACCACCTTAAGGTCACCAATGGTAATCCCAGGTGGGATCATTACTGTCACCCCAGGCGACAACGGCCTAGTCAGCTCGGTCTCCAACTCGTGAAAACTAGGCAAAACCTTGCAGGCCAATGTCATTAACTGGTTGATAACTTGTCCTTCAATTTTCCACACTTTCACAAATTGCTTGCTGTCCAACACAAGCTGAGTTGCCAGACCAACTAAGTTCGATTCAGAATAGCCCAACAGCACATTCTTATACAGAAATAGCATATCCCCATTTAAATACAAGCCCACTTCGTTATCCAGGGTAGGTGATATTATTTCAGATTTTTCCACGTTGCCTTGTTTGGTAACACTTTCAAGAGAGTATTCGATCCTATTTGTAGTTGGATTTTTTGACCGGTAAACAATTTGATTCCCAAGAATAGCATTATCTAATGATTTCAGCACATAATCAATCAATCCAGTGTCACGGATGCATTCCCTAGCCTTGTCTCGTAATTCTTGCCGTGCCATAGAATCTATACCTCTATTTTCCTTCAAAATATTCACCACAACTTTTGCTGCTTGTTCCAGTTTATTTCTTGAATATCTGCAACCAGAATCCATTCTTGAAATTGGCCACTTCAATCCTTCTCCTTCTTTAACAACATCATAGATAGTAAATTCCACTAATCGAGACAGTGGATTTATTGTTCGATGAATAATTTGATTATTCACTGCAAACGATTTGATAGATTTGAGCACAAAATCAATTAAACCTGTGTCCCCAATAGATTTTCTTGCCTCTTCCCTTAGCTCGTGCCTGGACATACCACATTTTCTGTTAAGATTATTAGCTTTATGCTCATTCAAGAGCTTTATAATTACAACTAGCACATGCTCAAGTCTCCTAGAAGCCCATCTGCAATCACCTTTTGCCAATAAATTCACAAAAGTTCTGAAACTGATCGGACTACCCTCTGTTTTCGACTCATATCCACAAGGATTAGCAAAAATGTATTGTAACAAATCACTGATAGTAATCAATGGCTTTTCACTCAATTCTCTGTACTTGTCAATTATTTGTTTGATTTCCATTCCTTTTCCATCATTCTCAAAATCATTAATGATTTGATTGAGGCCTAATGAACCCAGTATCTGAATTGCTGTATCATACTTCTGTTCTGTAACCCCAAAACTTCCACTACTAAATTTGTAGCCCCAATTTCCAAACCATGATCTCCCATATGCCACACCATGAATCAATCTCAGCTCCATTTTTCCCTTCTTCAAAATGTCGCAGACAGAAATTTCCCTGGAAATTTTCTTGACATTCAGATTCATAATTTGAAATTCATCAACTAAAACATAATTTTCTAGATCATTGTTCAATATTTTACCTGGCTTTAAGAGTTGTGCAAAGACGATCCCATAAGTCCATAAAATCACTACCATCATGGAAGATTGAATTCTCTTTAAACCCATCGATGCATATAAGATGCCCATACCCATTGCAATGAATCAAACCGTATAAATTATGACTCTGAAGCTCTGAGAAGTTCCCCTTAACTGGCTTATTCCAATTCTCATTTGCTGGAATTACGAAATGATACCTCCTCTTCGACACATAATGGTGTCCCCATCCTATAGCCATAACAACCCAATTCTCTCAGAAAATAAAAATAAAAATCAAGAACATCAAAAGAAACTGAAATTTAAAATAATAAAATCATTCGAATAAACTATACAACCTGATAATTTACAGTGATCGCAGAAGGGATTCACAGAGTGTTCAACGGTTTCTTCAATAGTATAGAGTGGGAAAACACCATTGTGCTCTGAAACAATCAGAATGCACCATATGGGCATCCCATTAACCGTATAATCTTCAAGTTCTGCAGCATCTTGTATAAAACATCGAATGTTTTCTCTGAATGATCCACACAGGCTAGAAACTTTTTCAAATTCAAAGAGTTTTGAATAATTTCTCATTTTTCTCTTATTACAGGCTTCAATTATGGTTGAAGCCATTGAAGAACACTACCTGAATCGCTCTCTTTCAACTTTGTTTCAATTCTTGAGAGTGAAGCAAGAAAAATGATTTGTGTATTGGGGGTTTTGATTTGGCGCTTGAATTCTAAGGGTAATAATGAATTTACATTTATGACCCTCGTGGGCGGGAAAGAATTTGGGCAGTTTTGGATTTCTAGAGGGTGTTTTGGTAAACTTATGTAGAACCGTAACGAATTTTTGGGTGATCTGATGATTTTGGATTCACGTGGTTAGGGCCTTGGCTTCTCTACTGTTATTGCAGAATCAACGCCTCCAGTTTCCTTCAGTTCAACCGAATCATATTGATTTGAGCTCCTCTATTGTTGAAAATTACTTAGTTTTATTTATCCCATGCTTGGTGTGAATTAAAATCAAATTTTTAGTAGATTTATATAAAATGTATAGTTAAAAACTAAGGAAAAATTTTAGATTTACGTGTAAAATATTTTATTATGTGAACTTTCCAGATTAGTTAGGGGTAGATTTTGTATGTATAACTTTTCACTCGTATTTTTCCTTGAAATACTAATATCTTTCCTTCAAATTTTTGTGCAACTATGGTTATAATCTTGTGTTAAAAACGTCACTGTAAAGTTTTTAACACACCTTCAACGTATGAAATTTGTTCTAGAAAATTTGGCGAGGCACAAAAATTTCTTGTACAATTAATGAAGGTTCTCGTTTAAAGGAGTCATTGATAGAAGTTGCATTTTGATATGAAAATAAACGAGGTTCTTATTCCGACTTGTAGAACGATTCATTTAATATTTAAAACTTGAGATGATCGTATCATTCTTTTATAGTGTACCATTTTTTCAGGGGAAAATTGTATCAACGGTCTCTAATCATTTTGTACTTTTGTAGACCTTACTCTAATCTTCATTTTTATGCAATGGAGATCACTAACCTTTTAAAAATATGTAACTGCTATCTAAATGGAAATTTGATCATTGGTTGACCTGAAAATTGAATATTGTAATCATTTTAAGCAACGGCATTTTAGTTAACCCCGTTCCCGTACAAATTAAATTAAAGAAACCATTAAAAAAAAAAAAACATCTTCTTCACCTCCCCCCTCCACTTTCCTCACCCATCCTCCAAATCCAGAAAATAGAACGTCCACCGCTACCGTAAAAGAATTTCCCGAAGGTCTCAAAGGATTTAGAGCCCCCGAAAAATTCCTGTGTAAATGGAACACAGCCCCCAATTATGGCTGCCTCATTCATACCGAACATCTTCTCTTTCTTCACACTCTCGAAACCACCATCTACTCCGCCCAAAGCTCTGTCGTTCCACCTCTCCCTCTCCTCCACCACCACCACNAATTATTTCGTTGGTCACATATTTGAAAATTCGTTGGTCACAAATCAAAATTTATAGGTCACACGGTCACATATTTCAAAATTAGTTGGTCATAGATTTTTTCACGGCCACAGATTATATAATTTTTAGGTCACATGTAACAAAATGTTTTGTCAGAAATTATATTTTTTGTCACAGATTACTGAATTTTGGTCACAAATGACATATAGAAGGTCACATACCATCGCCACTTGCGACCACCCTCACCTCGGCATCACCACAACAGCACCAACGCCACACACCACCACCACCACCACCACCACCAATGAAATCGAATTCAATCCCCAATAGTCTACTCCCCAATTCAAGAATGCAAGTGCCGTCGCTTATTCAATAATAAGTAGGATAAGAAGAATCAAAAATTTCACGAGGCTGCCAATTTTTAGTCTAATTTTCTTTGTTTTTTTTTCTATTTTTCGCCTTCTTTTTTTCATGATCATCAGCCCATTTTCAGTTACAGCAAAACCCAATCACAATTTCTCCTATTTTGATTCAATGCTTTCTAATTTAAACAACCCATGTTTCAAATCTGGTAATTGGCAAACTGTGAATAAAAAGGACTAAAATTAATATGCCGTAAAAGTTAAGGAGTTAGTTAGTTGCAATTAGATGAATTCGTATTATATTAGGTCAGGGTTCGAGAAAGGAAAATAATAAAAAACGATGCGGAAATTTCGCTAGCTTATCGTCAAGACTTGACTCGAGTGTGAGAAACATAAACTACATCGCTCGACTATCGTCCAATCCTCGCTCGAGCGACATACCGTCGCTCGACTATCGCCCAATCCTCGCTCGAGCGATAGTGTCATCCGAAAAATTCTAATTCGCGTTTTTAAGGCTTTGTTTGATCCATTCAATCCCAAAACCTAAATTATAAATATCAGATGTCACATAATGTTCTTTTTTTCTAAGGCTAAAAATTGAGAATTCATACAGTTTTCATATTCTCTTCACAAATTAGCTTTCAACTTTCGTTCTTCAATTGATTCTTGACGGTGAAAACATCATGTCCAAAATTCAAACATCAAACTGTTGCTTCCTACATATTTGTTAGAGTTCTGAAGATCAAGGAAATGTAACTAGAGTTCTAGTTGGTAAAGAACGCAGAATTCTTCGTTGATCCACATGAGATATACGAATCGATAACGTTGAGAGTTGCTGTAGGATCACACATTTCAGGAGAGCTTTGAAAACTACAACTGGAAGTTGGTGTAGGAACACAAAATTCAGAAGAGTTGTGGTAATTGCAGTCAGGAGGTCAAAAAGTTCATGTCATCGTCTTGTCTTACGGACTGTAAGTTCAATCGTTTATGGGTTTCTCTGTGATCATACCGTGTGTTATTTGCTACTTTATTTACTGATTTTTATATTCTGCGGTATTCAAACATAGATTAATTGAACCAATCCTATTCACCCCTTTAGGTCTAGTTTGGGTCGAATCTTATTATTTCAAAATCCAATTCTTCATCGAGAAATAAATCCTTGATCTCAAATTTGAATACAAATTGCAGTGTATGGAACATAGCTTGTTCTCAGGAGAATTTGAAATTTGTGAGGAACCCAAAAGCAGAGGAGTTGACGACGGATGAAGAAAAACAATCATCGGTACAACTATGATGTATGAATCTTTGTATGTGGGTACTTATATGGGTGATAATCATCATAGGGTTTTGTGGGATGAAGAAGATGAAGAGGAAAATGGTGGAGATTTGTTTTGGGGATGGGTGAGGGTGTAGGGGTGGGGTGAGTGAGTGAGTGAGAGGGGGAGGAAGAAGATGGTTTTTCTTTTCATCTCTCTCTCTCTCTCTCTCTTTTTTTTTTTAAAATTTAATTTATATGGGATTGAATAAAATACCATTAGTTAAGGTGATCAAAATATTCAATTTTTACAATTTTCAGTTCAAATAACGGTATATTTGTTAAAGGTTAGGTACTTTCGTTGGCACAAATTGAAGGTTATGGTAAAATTTACAAAAATCGAAAATGTTAGAGATTGTTGCTGTGATTTATCCTTTTTACAATGTCATATTACATGTTGTATACTAGAGTTAATTTGTTGCCATCAATATATAACTTTTGTATCAAGAAAAAAATGAAATTATGTAGGTCACTAACTAGTTAGGACATGTGGGTGAATTATTATAGTATACATGATCTGCATAATTAACTAATTTTAAACTGAGGTCGATTAATAATTAGTTTGATAGTTCGTAAAATGGTTAGAACCAATACAAATAAATAGTTTAAATATTAATTAATTAATTAATTGTTAATTACATAGGTTTTAAACCTTCAAACCATATTTACATTTATGACTAGATTCTATAATGAATGTCATCTAAACCTTAATAATTATTCACGCATGTCGTAGTATTCCAAAAAATTAGGTTGTTAAATCATAAATGTGTTGTTAATTGATGAATGCTTGCAAGTTTATGTATTACCTCTAATAAATGAATTGGTGTTTTGTTCGATTTTGACATGCACCAAACTGAGAGTTAGCAACGACTTGATGAAAATAATTTACAAGAAAATTTCCCAAATAGAATAATGATATTTATCATTACGATGATGTAATATCGGTAATGTGATAGTGTATGTAGATAATGTGATTGAGTAGATCAAATTTTGTGAGAGAAAGGAGGAAGGGAGAGAGAAATGGGAGAGATAATGAGTTGATACATTATCGATGTTTTATCATCATAAATAACATGACTTCCTCAAATATGTTATTGTATTACCCTCTTGCTAGTGTTCACTTGGTATGATAACTAAGAATTTCTTGCATAGTTGGAAAAAAGTACAAAACAAAAACATGTAACACACAAACTTATGCAGACAACTCGGTTATACTCATTATCTAAATATCTTGTTCCATGTGAAACATGTAGAAGAAGTGAGACAAGTTGATTAAAAAAATGTTATTCGAGTATATTCTAGTTTTGTCACTATCCAAAAACTTAAAAGATTTAGGAATTGAAATAACAATCAAAACCAAGAAAAAAAAAAAAAAGGACGAAAGTCATATGGATTTACAAAAAATTGGTTGATAGAAATGAAATTCTCATGCTCGAAACTTCAGTCATGACATGCTTGTCTACCATATTCATGTGAAAATATAACGTTGAGATCTGCGGCCCAAAATTGAATGTCCAACTTGAGAGAAAAATTTATATCTATTTTTAAGCACAAGTGATAGTGAGAGAAAAGTTAAACATGTCAATTTAAAATGATGTGTCGATGAATCATTGATGTACATGAAATTAGACAATCAATTTTAAATAGCAGATATCAATCTGAAAACATAGACCAAACCTTTTTTTTGCCATAACATATGGGATTACAATGGCCCTACTAGAAAATGGACAAAATGAGAAGCCAGCACCATGCCGACATAGATCTCGATTAATGACAGCCCAACAAAAAAGAATACAGAAAAGGTGAATAAAAAGCACCCAATATAGTTAATAAATGACCCCTATTTTGTCATATGTATTAAGTGCTTAATTAAACAAAAATAGCATGGGCACAAATGAATTTTCAATTATAAATCACATATTATAAACAATAATTGAAATTTTATATAAGAAGATGATGTGTAGTTAAATAATAATTAAAAAAAAAGTTGAAATTTTAGTTTTATTTCGACATTTTATTTAACGTAACGGAGCTCTAATAGGGATTCCCTTTCTTTTATGCAATAGCCTCTTTCGTCTGAATAATGCATTACCAACCCAGGTTTGAATTACTTCGGAAGAATCATTTTCACTAGAAAGTTCGTCAAATTTGGTGAAAATCTCCTGGCTTTGCTGTTCAATTATTGTATCTGACGACACCTGCAAACCAAAATTTGAACCGTAAGCGGTTTATAAGCATTTTGGACAACTACCCAATATGCTCGGAAGTCGAGAAAATTACTTTGCAGGCAATGGAGCAAAAGCGATTGGGAAAGTCTTGTATGTGCCTCCCACATGCTTCACACGATGCCCCAGCTTTCGGTTTTGAGGATTTTGCAAATCCTTTGAATTGTGGGCGAGGATTCAAATGTACTGCTTTTTCACCATTAATTTTGTACGTCTGCATGTGCGTATATATATATATAACCAAGTTCATTAATTAAATTGTTAATACACAAAATTAACTACTAATCATAACAAGAAAATGGATTAAAGGACCTTTAATTGAGATTATTAATGATGGATTACCAAATCAAATCAGATGGATAATAACCATAAGAAACAGCAATCAATCTAGAGATTAATCTATAATCATCATTTAAATTACCATCAAAACTAAAAATAATAATGAAACTGTTAATAAATACGAACTTGAATTTGAGAAGAATCGAGATATTTCTGAATATCTTGGAGGCGAACAACATCGTGATATACATATTTGCAGATTTGAAGGCAGCGATGAAGGTTGCAGTGAGTCGAAGAAGTTATACAGTGCTTACAGAAGCAAAGATTACAATCGATACAAAACATATTCTTCCTCAGCTCTCGATGATCAATACACGAATCGAAGAATTTGCTGTGCAGCAAACTGCTCAACCACTCTGGTTTTCGTTTCTTTAATCCAACCTACCAATCAGAAAAACTCAGAATTTCATTCATAATGAATATTTATAATTAAAATTGAAATTCAAACTCAAAATCGTTAATTCCTTGCTAAAAAATACCGGATTGAAACGAGTAAATTTAAACAATAACATTCCAAAAAGTAAAATGAAATTCACAGAAAAATCTATTCAAATTAGCTTAATTCCTTCCCATAAACACAGAACCGAGACGAATAATTTGATACTAACCATATTTGTAATAGAACTGAAATAGAGAGAATGCAAGAAAAAGTGGAGAAATTGAAAGTGAAATAGAAATAGAAATAGAAATGGGAAGAGAGATCTTCTAAAATAGTTGAAAGAATAAATCCCACTAAAATGTTCATGCTCGTAATAATGGAAAGTCGTTTACTATTGGTGGAAAAAAGAAGCGACGATAGCCGTTTGATCCACACACCAGGGTGCATCGGATGGTCGAAATGTGGTTTAATTCCGTAATCTGGGCCGTTCCTTCTGGAGTCATACGACACCGTTTAACTTTATTAGTACATAACAACTTTTTCATTTGGTGTATTGACATTTGGAATTAAAATCTAGAAATCTGTGAACACTAAATCAATCTTGTTATATGGTAGATTGTAAGACATGAGAATCTTGATCAAATAAAATTTGAAGACATTCAAACATCAGCAATGTTGACAAATTAAAGTGAAATTTGAGTCAAATTGCCCGACATTGGCAATATGTACGGTTTTTGTTGTTTGCTCAAATGTGTTCTTTTAACTTACAAATTCTTCCTTTGGCACATGATTTTTTTTTTTTGGGTAAAAAAGAAGGATGTCACGGACTAGTAACGTGCTCCAAAGTGAATTCTTAATAGCATTCAGTGTCCATGTTCATTATTTCTTTCGTTAGAATTTGGTGAGAAACTCGCGTGTGTTCCTAGAGGAGACTTCTCTTGAATGCTAATGTGACAATTGAATCGTGGCAATTGACAATCTCTATTCGTCAAGCATCTCCCTAGTCGCAATCAATATCGAAGCTAATAAATGTGGAATGGATCAAGGATCAATGACAAACACGAAACATATCTTAAATTTAGATCATTAATTAGAACATAATAAAGTTTAACGATCAAATTTAAAATATCCCTATAATTTTAATGGTAAGTCGAACATTTTACCCTACTGTCTCACCAGTTTCCTCCATCTCAAAACGTCAAGCATTCACATATAAGATATTCATGGGTCATCAACCCATTGGGCTCGTGCAACCTCTTAGTCATATTATCATTCGGTTTTGTCTCAAGGGTGGGTCTTAATATGCTAGTTACATTATTTATTTATTTTTATTTTTTTAACATTTGATAATGATGATACTGGTGGAGCATATCAGTATACTAGACATTCAAATAGAAGGACTTTTAGTCTATGATGCTAAGAGCGTATACACGATATTCTTTAAATATAAGATACTTTCTATTTTAAAGAATCAAATCATTAAAATTATGTTTCAAAAAACCCTTTTAAATTAATATTTTAAAATTACGAATCTCTAAATTTGGAGAGTCAAACTCACCCTCTATAATTAAATGTATTAAGAGTTTTTCAATTTTCAATGAAGAAAATAATATATTAACAGTCCGTTTGGTCCCCATTAAATTATAATTCATTTTTCTCTCTCTTCTCATCAACTACACATTCTCAAATAAAATAATATTTTACGTAAACCAAAAAAATATTTCATTCTTTTTTAACCACTCATTCTTAAAAAAAAATACTACTCCGGGGCCAAACATGCACTAATTTGCAAGGAAGCTAATGAAAATAAAAGTTATGAAAAACTATAAATATTTTTTGTGAGTAGCAAAACTAAAGTGTTAAATATAAAGAACATGTTAAAAGTATTAAAAAATTCTTACCTCTAAATTTATAGATACTCACTAAATTGCAAAATATGCTATTTTTAAAAAAAGGCTCCTGGAGTGCTCTAAAGTATCTCTAAATTTAGAGATCCAAACACACTCTTTATTTTAAAAAGTTAAAGTAGAGAGTCTCACGTAACTCATTTTTAAGTATTGACTTTCTAAAATAAAGAGCATGTTATATTTAAAAAAAATCTCTTAGAGATGTTCTTAGAGAGCCAAACTTATTCTCTATTCTTAATGCAAATTGATTGTATTTAATAAGTCATAGATTTCAGTACTCTACTTCTTAAACTATTCAAAGTACATTTAAATTGATTGACCATTGACATATAAAACTTATGTTAAATATAATTGAGGAAAAATCAATAAGTGTTTCTTAATAAAAACAATTATTAACGAGCCAAAATAGAGAAAATTATTGAAGATTGCATAAAAATGTTCTCTATAATACATAATATGCTCTTTATAAATAATCTCTTACAAATGCTCTTATGTCTGCAAAATTGCACAATTCTCCAAGTAGTGATTCAAGTGTTGGAAATGAGGGACCATGGTTTACATTTTGCCACATGGCAAACTACGATTTGACTGTTTAAAAAAATAAATTTTCAACCAATCACTTTTTTACAACAAGAACAATGTCAACAAAGGTGTAAGCATTGAAATGTACAAATGAGATTGTCCTTGAATTTAATCTTCTTGAGATTTATGAGATTTGTTTTTTACTCTTTTTCTCTTTCTTCCGTTCTTTTCCTCTTATAAACTTTAAATCTTCTCTTCGAATTATTTCTTGTGGACTTAATATTTTGGACTTGTGGCTTATGATTTCTCTTGGAAACTATTTATAGAGAAATCTTGAAGCTATCTTCTTTATTTTATTTTTAAAATACATTTTACGGAATCCTAAAATAGGATCGGCTTTCTTATAAAAATGAGTCGTAATAGACTTTTATCACTTTTATTGGGTGGATACCCATTATTCACTTAAGTTGGGAGAATTAATGTGGTGATAGAGGATTATCACATAGACTTAGGATCTATTACGGTTTACCAGTCAAACATGAGTTGAATGATCAGTCCAGTGAGCATAATAGGTGATGAAATGATATATGTGCTCTTTAGGCGTGAGCAACACAGAAAGGAATATGATAAGTGCGGTAAGATCTTTTCGTGAGGTCATTTATTCATTTGTTGCATGTGTTTTTTGACTGTTTGATTAATTAATATAGTGTTATTCTTTTATTCTATGTGAACGTGTTTTGAAAAGATTTGTGAGTTATCATATGTTATATCTTCATTGCATGATTATGTGCTCTTAATTGTTTACTGTGATTATCTGCTTGATTGCTTCTACTTGGGTATTTATTTGACATTAACCCTGGTGAGTACATGTAGCATATATGGTATGACATGTACTTGGGATCCGAAATACGAGGTGTGGTTTATGATAATAATTTTATTAATTGCTTTGATTATGCAAGCATTAACTTTGTGTTTTGATTGCTTGTAAGTTTGAGTATCATTGTAGAGATTTGTTGGATTTTGATACCCAATAAATCTCAATATATGATGTGAATGTTGGTTTGAAAATCTTAGGCATTGGTTGATGGGTGAAATTGTTACCAACAACTAAATATAAAGGCTCGACCCGAAAATAATAGGACCATTGGAAGTAGTTTAATAAATTACTATTACTCGTGGCATATAAATATTTACCTATTGGATGTCTTTGAATCTTGACCCGTTTAACCATATTATTGGTCCAACTAAAGCCTAAAATATTCCTATGAATTGGTTGCCTTCACCCTAGCTGTTAGTGTGTGATTTGTGTTTGAGAAAGAGAGAAAAAGGTGCACCATTAGAGAACAAAAATCGGTTGCCTTCGTGTTCCAAAATCGGTGATTAAATTTGTGTTATTGGTCTCCTCTTGTGCCTTTTTTTTTATTGTTTTTCTTCTCGCATTTGTAGCCTACAAATCAATACTATAATATTCTCCTTTGTGGGCGAGATTGAGAAGCAACCGATGTAAATATTGATTGTGGGTTGGAGTCGTTTAAATTGACTGTTTGGTAAGAAAGATGACGTGAAATTGAACCTAAAAAATACTATTTTGAAGATCCTTGAAGTGAGCTTTTGCAATATAACACACAAAGTACTTCAAAGAGTACAGTACAAAAGTAACAATCTAAGCAAAAATTTATAGCAACAAATTATATATTTTTTTATGAAGGAAACATGTAACCAATATTTAATTTGAAGAGCTATGCATCAAAAGTTTGCTGCTCTAGATGCTCATTACCGATCCTACATTCTCGACGTTTTCTTTAGCTCATCATTGCTTGCTTCAAATAAAGAAATTTTGTGCTTAAGCATCTACATACCAAAAATTTGATGTAAAGATATTAAAATGATATATAATGATTGAAAGAGATTAGATTTATTGAATAATATTCGTGAACTTCTTCAATTGTTGTAAATAAGGTTTAGTGACAATCAATATACCTGAATTTCTTCAATTTATTTTAAACAAATAAAGAAAACATTACTTGTTAAATCCATTAAGCGAATAAGTTTTAAAATAAATTTCATGTTTAGTCAAAAGTTAAATATTAATAAAATAATCTTACTTTCTTTCAAAATTAGTAAGAAAAAAATAAAACTCAAAACGTGTATAAATAAATTTTTTAATAGAAGTAAATTTGACTAAGAGGATAAAGCAACTTTTCCAGATGAATTTGACATAAAGCTTGACATAATTGCACGTGACAGTAAATGATTGGATGAAAATGCTAACCTTGTTTAAAACTGTCTAATGATAGAATGTCATGTCAACCTTGATATTCATATAACATGATTTGTTGACCAACGTTTATCATCTAAGAGCCCGTTTGGTAGATATTAAAATCGGATTAAAATTGAAAAATTAGCCGTTATTGTTGACTTTTATTATATGAGTGTGACCCAATAACAACTATATTTTTAATTTTAATTANAACTCAAAACGTGTATAAATAAATTTTTTAATAGAAGTAAATTTGACTAAGAGGATAAAGCAACTTTTCCAGATGAATTTGACATAAAGCTTGACATAATTGCACGTGACAGTAAATGATTGGATGAAAATGCTAACCTTGTTTAAAACTGTCTAATGATAGAATGTCATGTCAACCTTGATATTCATATAACATGATTTGTTGACCAACGTTTATCATCTAAGAGCCCGTTTGGTAGATATTAAAATCGGATTAAAATTGAAAAATTAGTCGTTATTGTTGACTTTTATTAGACGAGTGAGACCCAATAACGACTATATTTTCAATTTTAATCGAAACCAAACGGGCTCTAAAACTTAGAACATTACTTGAACAAATATTTACATGCCAAAAGCAATATTATAGCATGTTTGGGATGACATATTTTAAAAAATAAGCAATAAATATATAACTTTTTTTTTATGTGAACCCACTTACATTTAAAATAAGCCACACATTTGGAGATTGTCTTTAAGACAAGACTTCACAAACATGCTCAAGGTAGAATGAAATATTAAAATGTTTCGCTCTATGTACGAGCAATGGCGGACCCAGGATCGAAGCTCAGCCCGGGCGGACGTTGACCAGTCAA
>CAIGRH010167234.1:0-22733 GCA_903798295.1 Fraxinus nigra | reverse complement strand
AGAATACATACTTCCAAAATAACGTGGCTCAAACACAAAATAATTTTTGACTTTTCAGAAGTCTCACTATTAAAATCCACCAAAACTTGAATATGGTGTGTTCGCCTCTATCCCCTAAAACCACCTAGTTTGTCCTCTATTTTCTTATGAAAATGTGTGTAGATTTGACATTTTTGTCTAGAATTATGCATTGAAATTTCAGATCATATTGAATGCACTCCTTATCGACTCTATCATTACATGTCACCGAATTTATTACAAACTGAAGACTACAAAAAATTACATATTTCTTTCTATTTACATGAAAGTTAAAGTTGAATGTTTCATTTTATTTATAATTCACATTCATGTTCAACTATGTTATTTATTTTTATTTGCCTTGTTTCCTTATGTGGAGTGTTGTCTATTTTTTTTTTTTCTTCAAGTGGTCAAAAAAAAATTAACACTGAGTTAATCGTATATCTTATTTGCTTCTAAATAATTTTGTAACGGAAAATGAAAGAAGTAACGAGAAAAACGAAATTTAATTCTCACAATTTCATCGTGTGATAAATCAATACATTATTTTCTCCTCATTTGCACTATTTTCTTTATCATTACATTATTGAAAACATATACAAGCAAAAATAGGGTCATAAATATAATTTTCCAAATTAAAGCCATAGATTTAATTCAAATTATTAAATGCACCTCCTATGCTCAACTGAAATCACCAATGAAAAAGCAGGCGGGCCCCACCATTGCTAGGCAGAATTTCCATGTTAGTCACAAAATTTTATTTTGTTCTAAAGTAGTTATTGAAATTAATAAATAATTTAATCAAATAACTAAATTTACAACAATATAAAGTTTCGAAAGTAGGCCGTATTTTAACCCGGTAAACAAAATCGAAACATCTAAAACATGGAGATAGCTATAGAGAGTACCTCGTCGATAGAGTGAACACGGTTGTATAATGATACTACCAAAATTTATAATTTTTTTTTGCCTTCCGCAAATATGCTAGGAACCTTTTGTGAACGAGGCCTGAATTAGAGCCGACTTGACAAGACTTCTGAAAAGTTAAAAAGTACTTCTGAAAATAAGAAATTACTTTTGAAACTTGTTTGGATAATTTTTACGGGTGTTTTGTCTCGTTAGAAGAGCTTTAATATGAAGTTGGTCTAAGATCATTTTCTCGGAAATCTCTTTTACGAGAAGCAAAAGTCCTACCAAATGGACTATCGATGTTCTTTTTATTTTTTTTAATGTCAATGTACCTCGACCTCGAGTAGTTTGAAATATCGAAGAAATACAATGCAACAGAACACAAAGAGGCAAGTACACTCTGAATTGGTAGTGATGGTGGGAAGTCATTTGCATCATAAATTTCAAAACCCCAACTGTCTCCCAAACAAGATATTAGATATACTATATATAAATATATATATGTAATATCATAGCCCAGAAAATCCTTTCATTCTATCCAGCAATCACTTCTACTAACATCCCATTTTTCTTCTTCCTATTCAAAAAACTTTTCTTACTTCTCTTGGAATTCCCAGCTGGGGTGAGCCTGAAATGAGTAGTAGCCATGAGAGTCCATTCTCATTCTCGGATGAGAAGATGAAAGGAGATAACAAGAAGAAATCTCCCGAGAAAGTTTCGATTTTCAAATTGTTTGCATTTGCCGATGCTTACGACTATTTTCTCATGTTTATTGGATCCATTGGTGCCTGCGTGCACGGTGCTTCAGTCCCCGTCTTCTTCATTTTCTTTGGAAAGTTGATCAATATCATCGGTTTGGCTTATCTCTTCCCGAAAGAAGCTTCTCACAAAGTCGCTAAGGTATCAAGTATCGTTAATTTTTTTCATGCATCCGTTTATTTCTGTGATCAATCAATTAAAACCTATATTTCTTTTGCAGTATTCATTGGATTTGGTATATCTTAGTATAGTCATACTATTTTCATCATGGACAGGTAAAAAAAAAAAAAAAAATTGCCGCCCCTTTGGGTAATATTCAAAATTTAGCAAATAAATATTTTGAAAAATTGATGTAAATGAAAAAAATATATATATAATTTCAGAGGTGGCTTTCTGGATGCATTCTGGGGAAAGACAAGCCACAAAAATGAGAATGGCTTATTTGAGATCTATGTTAAATCAAGATATTAGTCGATTTGACACTGAAGCTTCTACTGNTTTTCATCATGGACAGGTAAAAAAAAAAAAAAAAATTGACTCCCATTTCTGAATTATTCAAAATTTAGCAAATAAATATTGTGAAAAATTGATGTAAATGAAAAAAATATATATATAATTTCAGAGGTGGCTTTCTGGATGCATTCTGGGGAAAGACAAGCCACAAAAATGAGAATGGCTTATTTGAGATCTATGTTAAATCAAGATATTAGTCGATTTGACACTGAAGCTTCTACTGGAGAAGTCATTTCAGCTATCACTACTGATATCATTGTTGTTCAAGATGCCATTTCAGAAAAGGTAAGCATCGCCTCCCTCGGAAAAAAAAAAAAAAGAACGTGTTTGATCGTACTTAAAAGTTAATTTTCTAGAAATTAAGTAAGGATTAAAGATGGTCAAATATTTTAAAATAATTCCGAAAAGCGACACAATAGGTTTTCATATTTAAAGAAAAATCACTAATAATTACTGCTCAACCAAATGCATTTATGGTTTTCGGTCATGTTATAATTATTTTGGTTGTTAGTTGAATGGGTTGATGGCATCATGTCAATGGCACTTCACGTGCCCATAAATATTTAGCCTTTGTTTGGTATCCATTTTAATGAATTTTTGGAAAAAAATGTATTTCGGAATATTAATTTTTTGGAGAATGTGTGATTAAAGAGTAAAGAAAAGTTTTGAATATTTAATATTGTTTTATTGAAAAATGTGTGACTGAAAATGAAAAAAGAGAAAAATGCATTAAATTAAAATGGAGACCAAACATGGGCTTATTCTTTATGTGGATGGCAAGGTGTGACAAAGAATTAAGGATTAATGTTATTCACAAATCTCTAGAGATGTCTTCAACTCGTGAAGGATAAACTCTCAAGTCGATTAAATATGTAAATAATACTCTAGTTTGAGCTTTAAGATGAAAATCCATGATTAATATTAGAGTTCAACAAGTTAAACGAACAATTTGATTTGTCTAAAGTTGAAAAGAATGATTTAATTTCGAAATTGGTATTCTCAAATGAGCTATCATCTTGCACGAGTGTTAACAATAAAGTACGACATCTCAATGTCCTGTCTTCACCTTGTATGGGGTGAGGATTCCTTGGTTAGTCGAGAATTGAGGTTGGGAATCGAGAACATGATTCTTGCAACAAACTTGTGCATGACTCTAATTTTTTAACTTTTTCATTTTTTTAAGTTTATTGTATTTGAAAATAACATTAGAAGAGTAAGGACATAGAAGGATGAACATAAATTGTAATCCCCGCCCATCCTACTACACCTCTAGAAAATCTCCGATGGCATAGGAGAAGCTCGGGATGCTTTGTCCCGTTATCATTCCTACTTTTTGAAATGGATTGCTATTAATAGTGTGTAATATTGCACTACTAATTTATTTAGAATCCCATTTATGCTTTTTAGTAGAAAATAGTCTAAAATATTGCATTACTTCATCTCTAAAAAAAATATAAATAATAAAAATTGCATCACTCGAGAAAATTTAAATGTAAAGAAATTTGAATAGTATATTTTGAATAGGAAAATTGCACAATTGATCCCTAACTTATTGCTTGATGCAAAATTAATCTTCAAACTTTAAAAACGAAAAAATTAGTCCTCAACCTTGATAAAGTTGGTTGAAGTAGGATATACATTTACATTCCACCCCAATGGATGTTCTCTATCGAAAAATGAAAACAAGTTTAATATTCGAGTCCCGATTGTTACCTTATTCTTATGTACACTTTTACATTCCACCCCAATGTATGATCTCTATCGGAAAATGAAAACAAGTTTAATATTCCAGTCCCAATTGTTACCTTACTCTTATGTACACTTTTTCATTCCACCCCAATGGATGTTCTCTATCGGAAAAAGAAGTTTAATATTACAGTCTCGATTGTTACCTTATTCTTATATACCAAAGACCAATCAAGGGACTCCGGCTAAGTTTTTACTTGTTTTTTAATTTCTTTTGCCCTCGACCTGATCTTAACTTACCCTTCTCGTGAACTCTACGAGCCCCATTTCCATAACTCCAAGATAATAACTGAGATATATTTTCATGACGGGCACATGAAGATTAGGACAATTTATGTACTAGTTCCCTTTCAAAGATTAAACAATAACTTACTATGCAGTCCACAAATTATGAATCAATGGTGTGAGTTTTGCCTATTAAACATCAACAATTACCACATGTTTGGCCAAGCTTAAAAGGTCAACACATAAGTAAATAAGTAAAACTTAACCTTCCAAATTATTTTTTGTTTTGTGTTTAATTTTTGGTAATGGGTGCAGGTAGGAAACTTTATGCACTACATCAGCCGTTTTATATCAGGATTTGCCATAGGTTTCATAAGAGTGTGGCAAATCAGTCTTGTGACACTCTCAATCGTACCCTTGATTGCACTTGCTGGTGGCATCTATGCCTATGTAGCCACTGGGCTAATTGCCAGAGTCCGCAAATCCTATGTGAAAGCAGGAGAAATTGCAGAAGAGGTTTGAACCTTTTTTCATACTGTCTTTATAAATGAATGTGCATTTTTTTATACCCCTTTGAAGACAAAGAAAACCGCTATTTTTGCTTGGTTGGTCGGGAATGCTTCACCGAACCACAGTTTCTATGAAAATTTGCATGTTGAACAACTAATTTATCTTAAAACTGGGTTTTTAGGAGGATGTACGTTTTAACAATGTCGAGACTTTTCAGATTCCCTAGGACACTCTGATGCATGATTCAGTAAATGAGGACAGTTTGTAGAGAATTATAAATACGAGGAACTTTTTGGAGGTACCTGAAAGTGTAGTATGACATATCATTTTTATGTACTGGAGGTCCTTTATAATGAGCTGTGTTTGAATCAGAAGGACTGGGACTTATTTAGAACTTATCTTATGGCCGTTTAGCATGACTTTTCGAAAGTCAAAAGTTGCTTTTGAACACGTTTGAATAATTTTCTGGAGTTGTTTTATGGAATTAAAAGTGCTTCTCGAGGAAGCTGTCTCAGCGTGGCTTCCTGAGGAAGCTCTTTTATAGAAAGCAGCAGAAGATATGCCAAACGGCAGGTTAGTAGTAGGGTTTGAGCAAAATTCTGCCATCAACAGTAGTTTATATAGTGATAATCAATATCCTTAGTACTACAATTTGGAAAACTTTAATTGGCTGTACTGTATATGATGAGATTCATGCAGTCCTAAATTTGGGAAACTTATTTGTTAAACGTTCTTTAACTTCCTCTATAGAACTAGGGAAGCTGCTGATGAGGACGCCTGCTTGTTAGTTACCAATATCTTCCAGCAGAAAATTTCACTATGAATTAGAGTGCATGTCACGCATTTGCTAGTTCTAAGAGCATGTTTGGCTTAACTTAAAAGTACAGAAGAAGTCAACGTCTTTTCTCGACAGAATTTGGTGCGATACTGTCAGAGATGATACTTCCTTTTTAGAAGAAGCAGAGCTAAACTAAGGCTAATAAATTTTCAACTGATATGACTAATGTGGTATATGCTGGAGTGCTCTAATTTGTTGCATTTTACAGGCAATTGGTAATGTCAGAACAGTGCAAGCGTTTGCTGGAGAAGATAGAGCAGTGAACTCATATATGACATCTCTGTTGAACACGTACAAGTATGGGAAGAAAGCAGGCTTGGCCAAGGGTCTTGGACTGGGAACCTTACACTGTGTTCTTTTTCTTTCATGGTCATTGCTTGTTTGGTTCACTAGCATTGTTGTACATAAGAATATTGCCAATGGAGGAGAGTCTTTCACGACCATGCTCAATGTCGTTATTGCTGGCCTGTAAGCTTTTCACTTTTTCTTAGATATTCAAATGTCATTATGAAATTATATTGTCCATGTTTCAAGGTCATTAACCCATGAAAAGTCTACGACAATGGATTTTTTCTTCGAGTGACCAACAAAGTTTCAACTTTGGCCTAGTCATCAAGTTACTCGATGGTGTGCTTGGTGCATTCACTAAAATGTATCTGGTCATGCACATATTAACTTTTACTATCCTATCAAAAAAAGGTTATTTTTCAAGTATTCTCGATGATCAGTTAACTTGGGAATGCACCAGGTTTTCACTGTATGTAAGAGTGAATTACATGAAATAATGCTCTGTCACTATCTGTGATTATCTTCACAAGGAAAACGCTAAAACAGCTTCTGTTATTCTCAGGTCATTGGGGCAAGCAGCGCCAGACATTACAGCATTTATTCGGGCAAAGGCAGCTGCATATCCCATCTTTGAGATGATTGAAAGGAATACAATCTGCAAAACAAACTCTGAAAATGCTCGGAGACTGAGTAATGTAGATGGTCACATCCAATTTAAGGATGTAACATTTACCTATCCATCCCGTCCTGATGTGTTGATTTTCGACAAACTTTCTCTGAATATTCCTTCTGGAAAGATTGTAGCCCTTGTTGGAGGAAGCGGATCTGGGAAGAGCACGGTTATATCTTTGATAGAACGTTTCTACGATCCCCTCTCTGGACATATACTATTAGATGGAACTGATATTAGAGAGCTGGATTTGAAGTGGCTTAGGCATCAAATTGGTTTGGTAAATCAGGAGCCTGCACTTTTTGCCACTACCATTAGGGAGAACATTCTCTATGGGAAAGATGATGCCACAATGGAAGAGATTATACGTGCAGCAAAACTTTCCGAGGCAATCAATTTTATTAACAATCTTCCAGATAGATTCGAAACTCAGGTACTTCTTATCTCTTTAATATGTATTGGTCGCAGAAATTTAGATGCACTCCGAGGTATCTTTAACACTTGAGTTTGTCAATTTTTTACAGAGTTTCTTGAGAGTCTGTTGATGAACTCGTTGACTATATACAGTCGCCTAGGAAATGGGAGAAATAAGAATTGTGTTTACGGTGTTCCTGAGTACTCGTGGATACTTTTTGCAGGTGGGTGAGAGAGGAATACAACTATCAGGTGGACAGAAGCAAAGAATTGCAATATCACGTGCAATTGTCAAAAATCCTACAGTACTCCTGTTGGATGAAGCAACTAGTGCACTTGATGCAGAGTCCGAGAAGAGTGTGCAAGAGGCTCTCGATCGGGTGATGGTGGGGCGAACGACTGTTGTTGTGGCTCACCGTCTATCTACTGTTAGAAATGCTGATACAATAGCTGTCGTGCAAAATGGTGCAATATTAGAAATCGGAAGCCATGAAGAACTTATCTCAACACCAAATAGTGCCTATGCTTCCCTTGTTCAACTACAAGAGACAGCTTCATTGCGTCGCCTCCCGTCACATGGACCTGCCATGGGGCGACCTCTCAGGTACAAAACTCACCTTCTGGGATATTTTATATTTGACTATAATTACAAAGGTATCATAGTTCCGCTCAGGAAAAATTCAATAGCAGGACCAATTTAGTTTTCGACTAATTTCTTTACCCAGCTGAAGAGCAATTGCAGATATAAATTTAGCTTTACACACATATTGAAATTGTAGAACCTGACAATGATGATATTGTTACTGTTTCCCAACTTAATTTTCTTCGAAAATCTGATAATCAAGAAATACTGTCTGCACAATCATTTTTTGGAGATACGTTTGACAATATTACATGTCCCACATGAAGCATGATAATCTTCGTACTGGTTTCATTTTGATAATGCTGAATCACTTATTGGATGCCTCTTACTATACCTTTTGAACATTATTCGTTTCCTTTGTACAGCATAAGGTACTCTCGTGAAGGTAGCATTAGGTATTCACGTGAATTATCCCGCACAACTACAAGAAGCCATGGTGCCAGTTTTCGTTCTGAGAAATCTATAAGCAGATTCGGTGCTGATGGACCAGAGAATATAACACCACAACATATTCCATCTGGAAGATTGTATTCCATGGTGCGTCCTGATTGGTTTTATGGGGTTTTTGGCACCATGTGTGCATTTATTGCTGGGGCTCAGATGCCTCTTTTTGCTCTCGGAGTTACTCAGGCTCTTGTGTCTTACTACATGGACTGGGACACTACACGCCATGAAGTAAAGAAAATTGCTTTCCTCTTTTGTGGGGGTGCTGTGATAACTGTCATTGTTCATGCTATTACACATCTATGTTTTGGGATCATGGGAGAACGGCTTACACTTCGGGTTCGAAAAATGATGTTTACTGGTAATGTTAATTCAATAGCCATGTATGGCATTTTACTTAATATAATTAATCACTACTGCAGTACGCCTCAACACTTGAACACTTGCATGTATTTAAGTTATTTTCTCGGGATGAATTCATTGAAAACTCTAGTCACTTGGATGACAAATTTACTAATTTAGACTTGGAAAAAATTGGAAATTTGAATATAGAACAAAATGGTATCCTATTAATTTTATAATACTCGAGAAACTCAAATGTATTATTATCATCATTATCTGGACGTTGTAGAACATGTTTGCTTATTCACTTTTGTTCAATTGCAGCTATGTTGAGAAACGAGATTGGATGGTTTGATGACATGAACAATGGAAGTGCTATGCTAGCATCACGATTAGAAAGTGATGCAACTTTGTTGCGAACTGTGGTGGTTGATCGTTCTACAATCCTGTTACAGAATGTAGGCTTGGTTGTCACCTCATTCATTATCTCCTTCATCTTGAACTGGAGGCTCGCTCTTGTAGTGATAGCCACATATCCACTGATTATTAGTGGTCATATCAGTGAGGTATCCACTCTTTTTACTTCCAAGTTTACAGGCTGCCGTAATTGTATAAAATATTTCAATGACTTATCTTTCCTTTGTTTCAGAAACTTTTCATGCAAGGCTATGGTGGTGACTTGAGCAAAGCATATCTCAAAGCTAACATGCTTGCTGGTGAGGCTGTGAGTAACATCCGAACTGTTGCAGCATTTTGCTCGGAGGAGAAAGTACTTGATCTTTATGCTCACGAGCTGGTAGAACCATCTCGGCATTCATTCAGACGTGGTCAGACTGCTGGATTATTTTATGGAGTCTCTCAGTTTTTCATATTCTCGTCCTATGGGCTTGCTTTATGGTATGCTGCTTTAGCTTCAATTTTTCAAAATTTCAGTAGGGAAAGTTGTTCCAAAACAATAACCATCTCAATAAATGTGCAACATCATGCCAGATTAAGGTGTTTGTAACGTAAATGTATATAAACGTTAGTCATGGATTGCAGAAGAACAACACTAGGTTAAGCCTTGTACTCGATAAACTTCAAATAAGTTGAAAATCAATGTAAAACATTGTTACGTATAGGACATATATCCTCTACTGACGTCAAAAATAAAGAAATAGGATTCTATATGAGCACTGAAGTTAAGACTGTTTCTAAACTGGCATACTAGGTGAAAAACCGGATCCGGTTTTTCGGTTTACAGTTAACCGGCCGGTTTAATGGTTTATTTGACGATTTTCAATTTTTCGTTTAATGTATGATGGTTTGATTTCAACATTGATTTTTTTTTCCCCTAATTTTTATTAATTTCGGATCGGATTGGATATTTGATAACATTGCAAATCGGATATGGATTTAACAATCAAATATCCGTTGGATTATCGGATAGGATAATTTTCTTATCTGATTGGTTATAAGCATATCCGATCCATTTACAGTCCTAATTTTAGGAGTCTTGGTTTTGATTTGATGGATCAATAAATTCATATGGCGTGCTAACCTTTTTCAAACTTTTTTAGGTATGGTTCAGTTCTGATGGGGAAGGAACTTTCTAGCTTCAAAAACGTCATGAAATCATTTATGGTTCTGATTGTAACGGCCTTAGCTATGGGCGAGACATTGGCTATGGCACCTGATCTCCTAAAGGGGAATCAAATGGTGGCGTCAGTTTTTGAAGTGTTAGATCGGAAGACAGAGATTTTAAGCGATGTAGGAGAAGAGCTTACAAGGGTAGATGGCACAATCGAGCTCAAGGATGTTGAATTTAGCTATCCTTCGAGACCTAATGTTCTGATTTTCAAGGACTTCAATCTCCGAGTGCATGCTGGCAGAAGTATGGCATTAGTCGGACAAAGTGGTTCTGGGAAAAGCTCTGTAATTTCTCTCATACTCAGATTTTATGATCCAACAAGTGGGAAAATAATGATTGATGGTAAGTTTCTTTTGCTATATAAATGCTCAATTCTAGTTACTGATATGAAGGATTTGCAGATGATAACTCGTGCATATTTAGTACACATTATAATGAAAATTTTAGCTTTTTCTTTCATAATAATACTATCTAGTAGTACTCAATCCTTTCTGCAAAACACGCACTTAATGTCTACTAGTTGTTATCTAATGCTAATAATGTTGTCAAATTTACATAGGCAAAGACATCAAGAAACTACAGCTCAAATCTTTAAGGAAATACATTGGATTGGTCCAACAAGAGCCGGCTCTTTTTGCCACATCAATCCATGAAAACATTCTTTATGGTAAAGAGGGTGCCACAGAGGGCGAAATTATAGAAGCAGCAAAGCTCGCTAATGCACATAGTTTCATCAGTGCCCTTCCTGAGGGCTATTCGACTATGGTTGGTGAGCGAGGTGTTCAACTTTCCGGTGGGCAAAAGCAAAGAGTTGCGATTGCACGCGCTATTTTGAAGAACCCTTCTATTCTTCTCTTGGATGAAGCCACTAGCGCTCTTGATGTGGAATCAGAACGCTTGGTGCAACAAGCTTTAGACAGGTTGATGAAGAATAGAACAACAGTTATGGTGGCACATAGATTATCTACTATTAAAAATGCAGATCAAATATCGGTTTTGCAAGACGGGAAGATTATAGAGAAAGGGACTCATTCTTCTCTTGTGGAGAACAAAGATGGCGCGTATTATAAACTCATTAGCTTGCAGCAACAACAGCAACGCCACGACAACTGACAACACCTTTTTCCTTTTTCTTCAACATATCTTGGTGTATGGGTTAAATTTAATGTTTATGTTGAAGTATAGTGATTACTTAGTGTCAAAACATAAGTTCAATTTGGAAAAAAGTGAACCCATACACCATTTTTCATATGCTTTAGGAGGTTTATTAATGATCATTTAGTTTGCAATACAGATATTGAAATGAAGATAAACTTCCACTTCAAAACGAAGGTGCATGCTACATATTTTCGAGCTCTATTTTCTTTGTTCAATTCCATCTCGACCAATCTTAATACTGTCCATAGTTATTCAAAATAGGAGGAGATAACCAACCTTGCGCCCATTAAATTAGTGGAGGAGAAGTTTTCGAGAGAGATTTCCATAATTTCCCGACATACTTCCATCGTCGTCGTCGACTCTTTCTAGGGAAAATTCAATGTTCATATATTATTTTTCTTTTGAGGACACCCAAATCAAATTTCTACCATGGAGCTCACCTCAAAAAAAGGGGGCTAAGAAACTAGGAATACTAGTCCAAGAGTCAGACACATCACTTATCTCGTCCAGCAAGAGCATGGACTGTTTTATTCTCATTTCTAGGAGTGAAGCAACACGACCAAGGATCTACCCGATGCAACAAATCAACAATATCAAATAAAGCTCATCGTAGGGGACAAACGAAAAATTAAAACCAAGATTTTGGATCAGTCGAAGCGAGTTAGTCTCAACATTGCTCAAGTGGACACCAATTGATGAATAAAGCTGTTTGTACAGATGAATTGTACATGGTAGTTTACAGGTGTTGAGATGACATTACCTTAACGACTGTTTTAACTTTTTTTTTTTTTAATCTAAACACCAGTAAAATGTTGTCATTTGACATTCTATAAATTCATCTGACAAATCTGTCTGTACATGTAGCATTGTTGCCAATGAATTGAGCAAGCAACTAACCTTCTTTTAGAAATGCAACTTCAGAATACTCAAGAGAAAGAAACCTCGTCGCCCTCTTCATTCCAACCGCAATGACGACTCCCCAATGATCCCTAATAATTCATCAACCCTAACAAATTCTCTATCAAACTCTAATCGCTACATCATTATTCAATTTTAGCCCTTTGACCCTCGGGCGAGTCTATCTGCTCTTCGGAACTCCTTCCTCGATTCACTCTTGCCACCCTTAACCATGGTCTCCATAGAACCTCCCCTTTCCCACAAGGCCACCGCCACCTTACCAATAGCACTCGATAGTATGTGTCCCCATGGAACCATATGTATATTTGCATTTCTTTACTTTTGAACTTCGTATTCTCAAATGTTTAGATAATGTACTTTTTTCCTACTCGTAAAAACGAAAATATAAGGATTGATTGAGCTCAAGTTTAACTCTCATTTCTTAAAACTCACTTTCAAATTTCAATCACATGCTTCGTAAATTTTTATCGAAATTTAGAAAAATCTTATTTTTAACAAAATCAAATAGGCGTTTGAGTTCAAAAAAAGTAACCCTACTTTATTTACGTACAAATAAATTTGTAAATATTTTTTTTTAAGCTCAACAAAATGTGCTAACCAAACACGGCACACTCTCCTCTCTGACACCTTTTGTTGGCGGGAAAAAGAGGAAAAAACAGGCAGGCAGAAATGAGTTCGTCGGCGGAAGCTCCTGATTTAGTCTGCGAGCTCGATAATGTCCAAGGAATCGTCGACGCACTCACCTCCGTCCGCTGGAAACGCCACCAAGTGCTAATTAACCTTTTTCGTTTACCCTCTCCTTTTTTTAATTATTTTTTTGTTTAATTTTATCTGACTGTAGTGGATTCAATTTGTTTTTCCTTCAATTCACACAACCAGGACGCCGTCTTAGAATTATCGGAACATGGCATAGTGATAATCGTCGAGGAAATCAGTTGTCTTCAGGCCAAAGTTTATTTACAACGTGAGGTACTATTATTATTATTTTTATTTTTTATACTAAAATTTTGTTTCAATTTAGTACTTCAGTTGAATAAATGCTGTAAACTCCGTGCATTAATTCTGGGAGTGTTGTTTGTGTTAGCTATTTGTTAGATATGAATATGGGGCGCAAGGGAGGCCACGATTTGGGGTGAGCTTAGGGCTATTTGTGGATTGTCTCAAAATATTTTCACTTCCAGGGCGCTCAAACATCCTTGAAATCCAGTATCCTGGGCCCGACATGCAACTTCTTCTCAAGTACTACTTGTGTTGCTCTCTCTGATTTGTTTCTGAAATTAATCTGGTTTTCAATTTACTCGTTAATTGAATTTAGAAATAATTAGCAGACTGAACTTGACATAATAAGCTGGTCGAATATTGAGTTTCAACATGCTAACAACTGATTTTGGTAATTGGCAATTGAGGAACAGCCATTGTGGTGCATCATTGCTCATTATTAGGATTAGGACTTCATTCTCCAGTTACTGACAAAAATGATTGTAAGAAAGTGATTATCAGATTATCTCTATGGGAATTATAACTTGAATGGTAGAATGCATTCTAAATTCATAATAATGAATTCCATAACTGGAGTAATGCAAATAATTAGAAGATAAAGTGAGAAGTGGAGAAGAATGATGGGGTGAACAAAGAAGAGAAGGATGGGAAGCTGAGTTAGGTTAATGAGGGTGCCAGATGATTTTCAATCTGTTTACACTGACACGTATTTTGCCCAGAAAAACATGCTGAAATGCACCTGGAAGATTTGAAGTATGATTTCCACTGTAATGAGCTCAATAAGCATATGTGAACAAATATTGATTTGGGTGAAGTGAAACCCCTGAAACCCTTAATCATTACTTGGTATTTCAATTACATAAATTGAAAGTGGAAGTTAATACAAAGCTCTTTACAGATTCGTCTTGGAGACACACTTCTTCATATATACTTCAATGTATTTGTTGCAGAGAAAAGCTCTATGTTTAAAGTATTTCATACATTAAAAAAGAAAAAAAATGTTCTGCTTTGTGGTTTCAATACCTAAATTAAAGGTAGAAACTATTAAACAACTATAAGGCATAGCTTGTACAAACAATATGAGTTGTCAGTTAGACATGAATCCATCCCTTTTTCTCCCGTAAGTTTCATGCAATTTACATTTTCCTTGATACACTCCCCCCTTTTTGCTTTTCTTCTTTTTTTAATGCACCAGATCTCTTGATTCTCTGGATGCTTGCCTTTATGCGGAGATTAGAACGAGAATTCCAGAGACAGTCTCATGGGACTATAGCTTTGAACCTGCTGGAAGCATTCCACTCAGTTTCACGGTTAAAGTAATTCTGAACTTATATTGTGATTTTATGAAATTCTTGAAGAAATTTAGTAGTGAAAGCATAGTTGTAAGAGATGTATCTCATGTAATTAACATAACGTGAATTGAATGTATTCCTCAGTTAATATGCAATGCAACTGCCTGCAGCAGCATGCATTATTTCTTATTTGTTAGAGTTTCTAGACTTAGATGGAAAATTACATCTGTATTGCTAATATGTCTGGCTTGATTTGTCATGGGTAACTAGTGTGTCACTGAAATTGCAGTTTAGTCCTTTGCAACCTCAGATTCCAAACTACCGATATAGTTTGAATGTTTGGAATTGACCTTCTTCCCTGGATTTTTGATTTATGAAGCATGCTTTATATGTTTTTGGTAAGCTATGGTGTGAAAAGCAGAGTATGATGAAGAAAAACAGTAAATTGAAGATGTACGAGTATTTTTGGATACTTGTTTCTAGGTGTTTATTAAAACCTTGGTCAAATTTTTTTTTTTGGTCAAATCACTTTTTTATCCACACTTTTCGGAGGATCCACAAGTTTTACTAACTTCTCCACCACTCATTTACCCCTGTTTATAAACACCTTGTTGGACATGCACATTAGCAGCTAAAGAATTATAAAAGAAAAATTCAAGCAGAAACTATGATTCAAACAGGGAGTTAAAGGGTGTTGAAATAATTCTGGAGCAGTTGCAAACTTATTTCTATATTATCTCTCTTGAAAATGTAAAACAGCGAATCTCCACCTGTCATTTATGTCACAAATTTTACTAGTTCTAGCTAATTGTATTGTCTGCCGCCATCAATACCTGTTTGATGATGTGAACATGCCTAATTTAAAGTCTAACTGGCATGGATATCGTCACATTGTTTGCTTGTTGGTTGAGTTATCTGCACTAAAGATATACACTCTGGAATAGACACAAATATATTTGTGTAAATTGACATTATTTATATTTCTTATTCTCATATAATTTAATAAATTATAATAATTAGGGAAGTGCACTCTTGCGGATGAACCATTTTTATATCGTCTATAGTTTGGGACCTTGGGTGCAATTTTGACCACAATTGCTTGAAAAAATGCGTCTACGGTTTACTCTTTTCTTTAATAGTCTACTGAATTTTAATGTAAATCATTATTCTATCAGCATTGTGACTTTTAAGTATGATAGTCTGCAGCTCTGAAGGAAGCTATTGATGATCTTGAGTGGCCTGGCTCAAGCATTCAGATAACTTTACAGCCAGATCCCCCATCTGTCACCCTGAGGGGTGAAGGCCATGGAGACTTGCAGGTACGCCTCATGCCCATTAATCACGAATAAAAATTGTTTTTGGGTCCCTCATTTATACCAGGCTAACAACTTATTTTTGCAGATTGACTTCAGCTACTATGCTAATTCAGATCTTTTGACCGCATTTAGCTGTGATCGGCAAATATCTCACAGCTACAAGTATAAATTTCTCCGGGCAACAACTTCAAACATCCCAAGTAGTGTTATCAAAGACAATCGAGGAAGCAAGTTAACTATTGGGAGAGGTGGAATGCTCAAAGTTCAGCACCTTGTTTCAGTTGCCAAACTATCCGTACCACATACCCATGTCGATTCAGCTGGCTATCAGCAACCCAGCCGTATTGCTTATATCGAGTTTTTTGTCAAGCCAGAGGTAGAAGAGGATACAGGAAACGATTCATAGAATTTCTTGTGTGCATATTATAACGAGTTGAATTGTTTTGCAATGATGATTAATCTTGTTAAAATGCTGTTTTGCATCTTCCCTTTATCTGTATACAGTATACCGGCCAATTATTTCGTGCATTCTTCCTCTCATCGAAATGCTGGCAGGGTAATTTATGTGGACTAAATCCACTTAAATAAGTGGCATTAGGGTAGGTCAAACATATGGGCCAAGAAAATATAAAATGGATCGAGCTCTAATCACTTCTAATTACCACATGTGAGATTCTCGGTCCGTCTTGATTCCATGGGCTGCCAATTGTTAATTGAGGAAATTATAGCCACCCCTGGATTTAATATACCATTTTCATAAATTAGATTACAACTTTTAACTTTTCAAAAATCAAGTTTTTCATATTTAATTAATATTAATTATAAAATTTTAATCCCT
The DNA here is from genome assembly GCA_903798295.1 of Fraxinus nigra. Classification (NCBI taxonomy): domain Eukaryota; kingdom Viridiplantae; phylum Streptophyta; class Magnoliopsida; order Lamiales; family Oleaceae; genus Fraxinus; species Fraxinus nigra. Next base: position 6,263 of record CAIGRH010167234.1, on the reverse strand, counting down.
ATTAATTTAATTGCATATCAAACCTAATTCATTTCTCACTCTACCCTGTCCATTTGACCTCCTCTGGACATCTCCGGTCTCTCAACTATTCTGCTGCTGGAGAAATAAGTGTTCATGTCTCTCTCTGTTAACAGTCGCTAACGCTTCTATCTCAACTATCATCTCATCTCCCGTCTATCCACTCAAAAGCTGCTGCCGCAACGACCTCCGTCGCTTCTTCCCCTCATCACGGCCGCCAACGCTTATTCCCCTCATCTCTATGTCGCTCGTCTTCACTCTTCCTCTCTATTTTCTGTCTGGATCCATCGTCGATGCTGCTGTGAACGACGGGTCGCGACTACCTGTGTGGATGTCGGAATAAAGAGATTGTCTGTGTGGAGGTGCAGATCTATTTTGTTATGTTTTGTTTGAGAGGATGGGTGTCGTGCATGAGCATATCTGTTTAGGTGTGTGTGGATGCCGGAATAAAACGATTGTTTGTTTGGAGGTGCAGATCTAATTTTTTTGTTGGGTCAGAAGAGCAGACTTGTTCGGGTGAGGTTGGGTGTGTGTATAGGCGCGGTGGCAATGCGGTTGGGTATGTGCGTGTGGGTGCGACATTTGGGTGTCAGTGCGTAAGGCGGCGGTGTGATGGTTGTGTCCTGTAGCTGTGTTGGCGGTGGTGGTGGTCGTGGTGTTGGCGATGGATCGGGCGATGCGAATTGTAGATCTGACGTTGGCGATGGTGGTTGTATGTTATGTGTTGTTTTGGTGGTGCGTGTGGCGATTGCGATTTTGGGGTGGTGATGGTGGTGTTGGGGAAGGTATGGTGTTGGTTTTGAGACGTTGATGTTGCTGTTGGGCGGTGACGATGGTTGTACCGTTGGTGGACGCTGTGGCGAAGCAAATGATTTGGTTGTTTGTGACCAATGGTTTTGCTGGTTGGTGATCAATAATCAAATATGTAATCAGTGAATTAGATAAATTGTGACCAATACATGATATGTGACCTAAAAATCATTAATTTGTAACCAATAATTTGTTAAATTGTGACCTAAATATAATTTATGTTGAGTTAATGTGATGTTTGTGACCATAAAATAAGTAACGTGACTTATAAATTTTGTGATTTGTGACCGATGAACGAATTGTGACCTATAAATTTTTAAGTTGTGACCGATAAAAAAATTGTGACCTACGAAATTTTTGAATTGTGACCTAAATTTTTTTGAATTGTAATTAAATTGTATAGATATGTGACCATAATATATTCGCCGGAGTTAGAACACTTGTCAGATTCAGAGCAGTCTCGAAATAAAATGACGGCATAATGGTCATCGGAATAGTTGTCGAAATCGGTGCAGTCGTCGGAAAGGTCGTCGGAACAATCGCCGAAGAAGGGTTGTGACCGGAAAGGTCGTCGGAATAGTTTCCGGAGCGGTAGGGGTGATAGAGGTGGGATGGGGTAATTAAATTATATTATATTACAATTAAATATTTAATAATAAATTGATTTCATAATTCATTATTTCATAAATAAAATTTTAAAACCCTGATTTTTGAAATTTGGAACTTATTTTTGTATTTTTGAAATGGTGTAAAGTAAATTCCTTTAAAATGTATTGTTCCCTTGTTAATTTGGGTCGGTCATTATACAATATTCAATAATGGGCTCGAGGTCTATTGAATTAATTCGACCACTTTATCATAATCGCCCTGGATTTATTTGGTATCAAATACTTAGTGTTGAAGCCATCTTTAAGCAAGATTGCTGTAACTAGTCTTGAGTTCTCGGAAGCATTGCCGTTTGCCACTTTCGCTTCACTGCTACTCAAGGCGGTGGCCCTTGTCAGCATGGAAGTCGAAGAATTGGGAAGGATAGCTAATTTTAGAGAGTTCAATCCAGTTGATGATAAAATCATGTTGACTACTGAAAAACCTGAAATGAAGAATGCAGAACCTCTACAGAACTATTTGCCTTCTCATGGAGCAGATTCGTGATTAAGGGAATTCAACTATACATTAGTCCAACTTGGGGACAAATACATTTGATTTCACAATATTAAGTGTAAGTTTATTATATAGTTTAAAGCGACTTAAAAGTGAGGTTGAATACGGTGCATGTTCGAGTTTTTCAATAATTTCAAGATTCTTTTACTTTTCTCGAGCTCGACCTGACTTAAGGGGTTTCGACCAACAGTACAGCTTGTCTCGATGCCCAGGTTAATCTTTTGCTTACGTGATATCTAAATGAATTGATACATTTTTACACCTCTAGAGCCTGTTTGAGCCCCAATTTTTTGTGTAAACTGCATTTTGAAATAAAGAATGTGTGGTCAAAAAATAAAGAAAAATTTTGAGTTTGCGTGTAATATTATTTTATTGAAAAATGTGATTCAAAAGAAGAGAATTATATTAAAAAAAAAAAATAGAATGCCTTGTAATGACATCCCAATAATGCAGACTTTAACAGCATGATCCCATCATTAATGGAACCGTGTGGGGGCCGTAACTGTAGACAGCAACCTAAAGATAGCCAGTTCATTAAAGGAATTTAGGATGAAGTTATTTATTTGATAGCCTAGAGTAAGGGGCCACGTGGATAAAAAGTAATTCCATTCATATAACCTTTATTGATCAAAGAAAATACATATATTAAATCAACTTTTTTCATACACAAGACCAATTCATAGTGAAATCAATAAAAGTGATCACCAATAGAGGTCTTTTCTTGACACGCTGTAGTAAAAAAGCTCAGTATTGATAAAACTTAACCACGAAAGATGTGCAAGACGCAGCAAAGAAACGAACTTCTAAGTCAGCTCAGCCAAGGCTGGTAAAGAGCTTCTTTAACATCGCCAGTTAGGATTGTTTCCGCATTCCAATCCAAGACAAACATTAAAAAGCGCCATCTCAAAAAAGTTGACGCAGTACTCTGCTCGTGGCATACTCAAAATGATATGGTTAACTTTAATGGACGTGACTTGAATTTTCATTTGCTTGGATATCCATCGTAGTTTTCATGAAACGAGTAAGGTGAGATGCATCCATACTGAGTTAGATCATCTGAAAGTCCAGCCTCCTCTCTAAAACTTGAGTAAGATGAACTTTGTGAGATATTATGTTGCTCGTCTGAAGGCCGTGAACCCAGGTACGGAAACTGGTCATACTGTGGATAGCATTCCTGTAACAATTACACGTTTAGTAATATAAATTTTACAGGAGCAAATACTATTCTTGCTAGTTACTACCTTGTAAGAATCAAGAACTATATTAGGCGAGCCCCAGAGGCTTGTGGAGAGATCATACCCCTCGATAGGTTCTACCGGATATTGAGAAGTAAAGTGAGTTGGGTGATTACTCTCGTTGTACACGTCAATGGTTTGAAAAGGCATGTTACTAGAAGTGACCGCTGGTTCATTTGATACAGCACTTGAGGTGAAAGGCTCACTACTGCTAGAACAATTTCCAGCCGGCTTAAGCGTAGCATCTCCATGAGCATAAGTTTTCTCTGTGTTTCCATTCTTTTTGACAACACGACACAAGGCGAAAGACCCCTGCAGATATTTAAATTGCCATTTCAATTAACGTTTCAGTAACGTAGGAACTGTCAAAGACTGTCACTGCAATTTCTAGCAATGTTACCTGAAAACTTGGGGTGTCGTTGGAAACATCATCACAGAGTCGATACTCATGCATAATCCAATCTGTTCTATCCCCAAGTGGTGCTCGTCCACGATAGAAAACCAAGGTCTTGCGGTACCCTTGGGACTCACAGACAACTTTCCGATCTTTTCCTGTAGCCTTCCAGTATCCAGATTTAGTGGCTCGATTAGTTCGAGAGCCATTTGGATACTTCTTGTCTCGATAGCAGAAAAAGAACCACTCCATGTCGCGCTTTGGCAGGAATGATTTTTCTGCAATTCATGGCCAACACATTACAATTCTTCGTCCTCACGAACCAAAATAAAAAAATGTAACAAGTGTATTTTAGTTAAGCATCTTTCATAATCGATGGTAGTTGTCAATAATAGTATAAACTTCACATGAACCCGACATAAAATTAAATTCATAAATGATTAAAACACTACGCTTAGGCGATGAACTTGGCACGAATTTATGTAAGAACAGAGCATGTCTTATAAGCAATTCATCGAACACATTAGTAGCAATTCTTTGTAGGAGTCTAGGCTACGTCTCTGTCCCAGTCCAGATCTTCATATTTGAGGCTTAGGTCCGGAAAATTATTAATTAGTAGCAAATCTTTGTCTGAATATGTTAAAATATAAGTACCTGGCAGCTCCCATGGATCAAATTTGTATAAATCAATTACTGGAATGACTTCCAGCTCAATTTCAACTCCCTCATTTTTCCTTTTAAGATAATACCCAACCAGTTCTTCATCAGTCGGATGGAATCGAAATCCCGGCGGCAATGATGCACTTCCCATTAAACAGACGATGCAGCAAAATAATGCTAACGAAGAACAAGCCCAAAAACAAATCAAGAATTCTCCTGTTGAAAATTAGAAAAAACCCAAAAATAAAAGCTTTTTGATACACAAAATTTGTTTTCAATAACTACGAAGAACTTCCAAATACTCCACCTCTTTAACAACAGTATCATTTTCCAATTGAAATTCAAAATTTTCTTTTAGATAAAAGCCTCCCCCTCCCCCAATTTAAACTGCATAAATTTAAATAAAACCCAGAATTCAAATCCCTGTATATAGGAGAAAAGAATCGGAAAATTTACTATGAGAAAAGAGAAGCTGTGTAGAGGGAAAATAGAGTAGTGTAGAGTGGCTTTTATAGATGGTACGAAGAATATTGAACACCGAAAGTTTCTACCTTGTCCGAAGCTACATAAAATTCCACACAAACCCATAAAAAACCAGTTCTCAGTTCACACATAAAAGACAATTAAAAAGAAAAAGGACCTGAATCTTAACACATCAGCGTGAGTCGGACAACATTTAATTTTTCCCAATGTTCAAAGTGGACAATCGCATTATTGTTAGAACAAAGTTATTTGGCGAGGAGTGATCCTTGAAATCAGGCTAAATCTACATCGAATGATCAAAAGATAATAACATAAAGGCATCTCTATAGATGCAAAAAATCGAGTTACAAACCCCAATGGACGTGTGATGAAGTTGAATGAAAGTCTCGTGCACGATTTTGAACGAGAGAAAGAAGTGAAAACCCCTTTTTTCAACATTGACTCTCTAACTTCAGTAGTCGCTAACATCAGTCTAGATTCATCCAAGGGATAAAATGCAAATTAATTTGGTCAAACAATATGGTAGTGACCCAAAATGACCTAGACAATTGTCGAGCACCATGGAAATTAAGCACTTGTTTTGTTTGGTAAAAAAATAATAAAAATTTAAGTTAAAGTCGACAATTAATTTTAACCAGATATGTTATGGGACCCGCAACTTTTATTCACTTTTCGATTTGAGTATTTTATCAACTTTATCAAAATCTGAAAAAAAAAAATTTGATTTCTATCGGAATTAAACACGAGTTAAATAACATCACTCATAGCTTATGAATTTGCACGATAATAGATAAAGGTTTAATGGTGAATATATTGAAGAAGCCGAATGGTTTCACTCACTTTTTGAAAGGGAGAAAAGGGGGAAGAGTTGATGTCAAGCTTCTTGCTTTGTCATGGTTAACTATTTTTTATTACAGTTGGAAAACAGTTAAAAGCAACTTTAATTGACTATGTATGCAGTAAATAAAAAATAATGAAATTTTGTTTGTTTTGCACTTGAGACAAAACACAAGAAGACAAGATTGCAATGCAACTTCACGTTGGTAATTTTTTTTTTTTTTTTCATCTCACCTTTTAACTATTGCTTTTAAACCTAAATGACTAAACGTTGTTCTTCTCTAACCGTTTAACCTTCTAAATGGAGGGATTAAAATGATATTAGAGCATGAGAAAAAAATAAAAATAAAAATGGTTTGGTTTAAAAATTGTTTTAAATCATTCAAATCGAACTATGTTCACTACTGAAAATTTCCATGTACTAGATTACTAGTGTTCTAAACATACTTTGCATGTTGCTATTAACGTATCTATGCGAAGGGAATAAGAGGTTGTCCTAGACATTAATCAAGAAAATAAAAAACTTAAATGAATAAATTAATTAAATAAGAGAACCATCAATCAACATTAAAGACCAAATTACATAAACCTAGAACATAAAAAAAAAAAAAAAAAACATAAAAAAAAAAAAAAAAAAACAAAAAAATTTAAAATAAAATAAAAAA
>CAIGRH010167228.1:0-11198 GCA_903798295.1 Fraxinus nigra | reverse complement strand
TATAAACTGTGCAAAATTTAAATTCTTTAAGTTAAAAAAAAAAATCGAGTCGGCTCGGCCCGTAAAGGCTCAGGCCGAGCCTCATTTTTTTTGGTCGGGCTCGGTACAAGCTTTTTTTTTTTGGCTCGGGCTCGGCTCGTTGCCACCCCTAATTATAGGGTTAGTGTAAATTATAATATGAAGTTTAATTTTGGTTGAGTATTAATGATTATATACTTTAAATCTTGGGAATTTTATTGTGCTACAATCGCTGTAATATATTGAATATACAAATAACAGATTTTTATAGGTTTTTGATCAATGATAACATGATCTGATAATAATAGAGAATGACCTCATATTGTAGCTAAACTTATTTCATCTTGAGGCCAATCCAAAAAAAATAATACGATCTATCCCGAATATAATGAAAATGATGATAGCGCTCACTAGCAAGAAGTACTTGAATTAAAAGATAGAGCCCTTCAATTCACCTTAAATGTACAATGACTTCAAATTTTAGGCTATTCACTAAATCTCATACTCATGCTCGACGGGCAAACTCCTGCTTCTTGACCTCTCATTTGAGGAGTTTCGTATATATACTATTATAAAGTTGTCTGATAAGTCTGCTTATTGATTTTTATATTAATAACACTTATTCTTGTAGGTAAAATGTTTTCTAAATATTATGTCAAACAAAAGTGATGTACCACATTGTTTTATTCAATTGATAACACCTTCATTGGGCCACGGTGTTCGTTTGGTACGTCTTAAAATGGTGTCTTTGTTAACATTTAATCACTATTAATACATCTGTATATAAATTAAATAACATTTTTTTTCAAAAAAACTTCTCTCTCTTATAGGCACTTCCTAGATCTTTTGTGCGTCGCTTAAGACACGACCTTAGTGATACAGTACATTTGATCGCTTATGATGAAATAATTTGCAACATACAATTGGAAATGGTTAATGATAACATATCTTGCTGGAGGATGGTCACAATTCTTTGACCATCACACTTTACAAGATGTATATGTTATCATCTTTGAATACAACGAGAATTCTACTTTCGATGTTTCAATATTTGAGAATTCAGGAATAGAAGTGACCTATGAATCTGAGACATTTGAGGATGAAATTTCACCTAACGGCAATCCTATTTTTTGAGTAACATTACAAGCTGATCGAGATGGTCATCGAAAAATTGTAAGTTTCTCTTTAAATTAAATATTTTCTAAAATGTGTGTTTCTTGTCTTCGTGCCTTATATATATGAAACTATTTTTCATATTCATTGGCATCTAATTCTAAATTTTGCTATTTATAAATTTGTCAATTTATTTTGTAAGATGTACCCGGGGCTTTGGCTTGATTACATCTACAAAAACTTGTCCAGATTATTCAAATCCATGATAGTTCACACCACAATTGGCCAGTGCGAACAAATCTAAGAATAAATGGTAACATGTGACGTTTCACCATGGGGTGGTCAGCCTACGTTACAGAGAAACAACTTCAAATATGTGACGTGTGTATTCGAACTTGTGAACGATGAAATCTCAATGTTCATGGTGTACAAAGTCTGTCTCACCAATGGAAGTTGGACGCTTACATGAATTGTACATTTTCCCTCTTTACGTTTCATGTTTAGTTATTATCAAACATTAAATTTGTCTTTATTTTGTCTAAACAACACTGATGATAGCATGCTCGATAACTTCCTCATCTAAAAACTTTCTTTCCTTAATTATCCAAATATTCTAGCAGTTAGAATTGATAAGATTTGTACAATGTGAATACTTTTTTCTACCTACATGATTGATGAAAGTAGTGCAATACTTTTTTCGTAAGAATTTCAAATCTTCCTTCTAATACCATGACATACAGTATAACATAAAATTGATTTTTCAATATAACTAAGATTACAAACATTACCAAAAATAACTACAGTACTATTTCACTTGTACATGGATGATGAAATCTATCTTCCGGTGCTTTATTGATGTTTGTTTCATTAAACTTTTACAATCACGTTATTAAGTAGTCAACTATGCTGGTAGCATGTGCGTCTCACTAGTAGTAGAAAAAGTGAGAGAAAAAAAGTGACTTACTGTCACTTTTTTATTAAAAAATAATATACAATGTGACTTTTATTAAAAATTGATATTTATCACTAAAAAAATGATAGAAATCAAGGTGACTAAAAAACGTAATAAATACTAAAAAAAAGTGACAACATTCAAAAAAGTGACGAATTCAAAAAAGTGGTACAAATTAAAAAAGTGACGGACAATAAAAAAAGTGACCCACACTCAAAAAGTGACAAAATTAAAAAAAAGTGACGAATTTTTTTTAAAAAAGTGACGAAATTTAAAAAAATTGACAAAAATAGCCTTAATTAACACGCAAACATTTTTACATTTTAGTCCCTAAAATGTAGCTACCATTATCATTCATGAAGATACCATTATCAATCTGTTGCTTAATAACCACTTTCACTAGAAAGAAGACATCGGTAATGAAAGTCCAAGAGCTTTGATCACTTACAACATCAAATGAAGTTTTACAATCATCACAAAGAGAAAAATGTGCTAGAACAAGCCAACTGATTGCTGCTTCTTTTTCCAATTGAGCGAGTTGAATATCTCGATTACATCTACAAGGTGTTGTCTTCGCATATACAAGCTCACATTGTAGTACAGGTTCGGAACACTGAGAAGTGACATAATCTAGTGCCATGCACAAGGAAGAGAAAGCATAGAACCCCTCGTGTGATGAACTCTGGTAAAACCACTTTGTTTCATGGAGATGCAGAGTCATTAGGGTTGATATAATCAAACTCTAGATCTGCCAAGCACATGAGCTCGTAAACAAGTATAACGGCCAAAGCAATAAGCGTGAAGAAGAAAAGCAGCCATGCCCACACATCTCCCATTCCATTTTTGTCAAATATTTTGCTTTATCAATATTAGCAAAAATTCTCAAGATACAAGAATGAGTGATTAAGATGTAAGCGCCACGTCGATCTCCCTGGTACTTTGTGTTGATTAATTGCAAGGAAGGGATCGGAGAAAAGACGAAAAATCCCTAATCTCGATCAGGGAGAAGAGGGGAGTAATCAGCTGTTACTCTTGAGGAAAGGGTTTGTACTCAATGAAGATTGGATTTTAGGTTTAGGACGTATTAATTACTGGTTGAATTGTTTAATTAGTTTTAAAAGGGTATTATTCAATTTAGTTAGTTTAAGAGGGCATTGAGCCTAATTTTCCCTTCAGATTTTGAGTGAGCCGTGTTAGACTAATGGGCTAAAGCATCATAAGATGGACTCAACTGACTTGTGGGCTAATGATTACAGGGATTAAGCCCAAGAAAAATATAACTATTTGTGAGAGACGTGGAGCAAGTCGAAGTGTAAAGAAATTTAGATGTTTACCTGCATGTGAAATCTAAAATAAATAGAAAATGTCGTAATATTTTATTAATAGCATTAAAATAAATAGAAAATGTTGTATCATTTTATTAATAGCGTTAAATGAGAGCTTATGTACCATACATATATATCGTATTGTTTAGTAGTTGATCTTGTACACTTTTAATTCGATCAAAAGTAGCTCAATTCAAAGCAAGTCAACAAATGAGAATCGTGAATAATGAGAGTGACGTGATGTTAGTAGAAAATTAGTATATATTTTGAAGGTTATGAAAATAAAGTATCTTTATTAAAAAATGCAAGGAAAAATAAATATTTTAGAATAAATTATATATTTAATCTCTGTTAGGTTCAATTTAAAATTTGACTAAAATTTAAATAAAAGTCAACAACTAAGTTTAATTATACATCTTGTACAATCCCTTTTCAATTATGTATTCTAACAATTTTTATTAAAATTTACTAAAAATCTAATTTTCATCTAAATTAAATAGAGGGCTTAGTTTCTAACATTTACCCAAAGTTGTAATCCTGTTCCAAAGCTCTTTCTTTCACCTAGTTTTGGTCCATACCCTTTGATGAATTAGCAATATTGGTCCATTTTGATAGTTTCCACCAAAAATATGTTGAATTTGTGAGAAATGATGATAGTGCCCTCTAACCTAAATAAATCAGAATAAATAAAATAACAAAGACATAAAACAATAAAAAGACAAAACAAAAAGAAAATAAAAATATAAGCAACATAAAGAAAAAACATTTCCTCGCACTTGCCCTCATTCTCCACGAAAAATACTTGTTGTACATCATTATTTACATGTTCTTTTTATGAATTGATAAGGTCACAAAAAGGAAGTGAAGGAAATTTTAATTTTTTAATCAAATCTCGTCACATCATTTGTTGGTAAAAAAATCTGTAAGTTGTGATGTACATGTATGAGCTGATAAAACTCATGGTTTCCTCTTTAGATTTTGTTGCTACCTTAGGGTAAAACTTTATGGGTTTTCCCCTTTCCACGCATTGGGTAGGGGGTTTTCCTTCAACCGACACGAAGCTCATGGGAAAATTTCCTTATCTATTCCTCTTTTCACCGCGATGCATTTCACTCAAAATTTTTCCCTTTTTCATTCTGCTGAAGCAAAGCATGTAGGGAAACCCCTTGGTTCCTACCAGATACGGGGGTAGGGAAGTGGGGGTGTGGGGAGATTTTTTTATCCCTTTTTCTTTTGTTTTCACTCTTTTGCTTATTTTTTGCCTTTTCTTTGATTTTGAGTTTTCGTTTTTGTATTTTACTTTGGTTTATATAAGTTAGAGGGCGAGATCGTTATTTGGCACATATCTAACAGATTTTTTGATGAAAAAAGGGACCAATATTGTTAATTCATAAATGATCGAGGACAAAAACTAGATGAAAAATATTTAGGGACATGGAGCAACTTTGGTAAAAGATTAGGGATGACATTTGCACTTCACCCTGAAAAGAAGAAAACGCGTTTCCCTTACTCGAATACGTATACCTAATATTCGGAGACAGGAATCAAGAAAAGCAAAAACAGCAACGGCAGACTGGTCAGTCCCCCAATTTCTCAATGCTTTAAGTTTCTTTCTCGCTCTAACCTCCCTCTCTGTCTGAAACCAACAAACTGAAAAAAAATGTTGAAGAAAAAGCCATCTAGCGTGACACCATCACTACCACTTTCATCGTCTCCACCACCATCACCCTACCAAAACGATGCCGTTTCGGAGGATGCTTTTGCTATGATGGACCCCACATTCCCTTCAGATCTGATCGCGAGCATCCTCTCGAGGCTCCCAGTAAAATCTCTGGGTAAGTTCAAGTGTGTTTCAAAGCAATGGCTTGAAACAATCACCAACCCATACTTTGTTTCCACGCGCAGAACCTTCTCTTTAAACAACCCTAATCTGCTTTTACTCAAAAAGACACCGGTTTTACAAGAAGCCCACATGAAGAAATGCACAAGAATTGATGTTTGTTCTTTTAATTTTGATGGGTCTTCTAAGAATCTTGAATTCTCTTTGTATTTGAATGATGATGCGAAGTACATTGAGATGTTGCCTTCCAAGTGGGATATAATTTGCTTTGTGAGTGAAAATGGGTTTTATGTTTGCAATCCTAGTACCCAAGAAATGGTGAAATTGCCGGAGGCTAGTTGTTGTACCTCTGGGGAGGTGAATGCCGGGATGGGTTACGTGAAGGAGAGGGATGAGTATGTTTTTGTGCATTTGTTTGATAAGAGCTTGGATATACATGTGGATAATTACATAGGGTGTGAGGTGTTGAGGTTGGGCGACGGGAAGGATTGCGAGTGGAAGGTAGTGGAGGCCAATTGTCCCTTCATGGTTCGTGGGTGGGGTGTTTTAGTGAACAATATGTTCTATTGGATGTTTTGGGATGATTACACTCATCCGAGTGACGATGCTATAATTTCATTTGATCTTGAGAAGGAGGAGTTTGGAACTGTTTTACCACCTGAAGGTTGTTTTGATCCGCATGGAGTGTGGTCCTTGGTGGAATTAGGGGGGGATCTGTGCTTAGTGGACAATGCAACTCGACCATTTACTATGGATATATGGGTGATGAAAGATTATGACAATCAGAAATGGGTTCGGGAATATAGTATTGATTTAAATGGATATAGCAATGACCTGCTCAAGTTCATTATTCCATTAGAATTCCGGGATGGGAAAATAATGATGGACGCAAAGCAAGAGAGTCTTGATTGTTATGACGTGGATAACAAGTGCATCAAAAGAATGGACCATCTGATTTCTGGAGAATGGACTTGGCTAAGGCTTTACACTGAGAGCTTCTTTTTCTTGGGAAGTCGATAAATACATGTTCTTGATGCCAAATTTTTGGGCATTTCATGTTTCTTCTATTATATTTGTTGTTTATCGTCTCTAATTTGTTGTCTGGTCGGCATTTAATTTTAGAGTTGAGGAATTTTTAAAATCTCAAGACGTAAACGAGTCGGTTAACTAGTTTTTCTAGTTAACGATATGAAGATAGTTCCTCAGACCGATTGTTTTTGTGGTCTTTGGATATTATTCAATACTCTACTTATTTTAGGTGTGAAATGATGTCAGAAAGGACCTTGTGTTTGAATTAATGAATTGGTTTTGGTATAATCTCTATTTTTCTCCCATATTCTCGCAATTGAACTCACGATTTTTCATTTGGCTAAATTTTACTCAGCTTGTGATATTTTTTTAATTTTTATGAAAGCATTAATTATTTGTGATTAGAAAAGTTTTGACAAGGTGATACTGAAACACTACAGTTCTTTTTTTGTTTGCATATTTACTTTGAAAGGACTAAAAGTGCTTGAGCTGCATTCATTGTTCTTTTCAGTTGTAGTTTCTGAGTTTTGGCGTTTCCTTATTTCTTTACTTTTAGATTCACAATTTTTTTCTCATCATGAATGAGCTTATAAGACATCCAAGATGGTGTATCTTGCATATGCTATTCCTTGATGATATTGTATGAGTTGATCATGCTTTTGGTACATATAACTCATTGATAACATTGTCGAGTTGATGACGGTGGAGAGAAATCATAGTCATAATACAGAGTTCGGAGCCACTCTAGATTATAATTTTTAAAAATTAATTTTCTGGTATTTAGATTTAATCATTAATAGAGATGGATTGTTTGAAAAGGATGTAATGCACAGGAGCTTTAACCTCCTGGGAGATATCTATAAAGTCAAGTTCTACAGACCAATTATGCTTTGTGGTACTGAGGATTGGACCATGAATGATAAAAGCTCCATAAGGTGAGTTCAATGGAAATGGAAACATGTGAACATGGTCATAGTTGAACTGGAAAATGAGAAATGGGATGTTCACCTAAAAATGGATTATATGGTTGAAACAGGCCTTGTGTTGACCTAAAGAGGCGTTTATTTGCAAGAGAGATATGATCTTAACACAATATTACAGGAGAGGGAGAGGTTTATCTTTCTAATTTAGTGAGAGATTTTAGCACCATTGAGAAACCTATAAATAGTTGATATTTTATTAGTGGTAAAAGTGCTGGTTGACATTGCGTAAGTAATGTCTCATTCTGAGTACTGGCTTCTCTCCTTCCATTGGGTCAGTGTGAGACCACTAGCTTAGACTTGAAAGAAGAATCAAGCAAGAGAAGATGGAACAGGCTGACAGGACATGCGATGTAACATGGCTTGATGTGGTTGTAATGGGTTTTGTTTCATTGAATCTTACAGCAGATGTAACAATACATCGAACGACAAAAAGAAATATGCATAGTTGATATTTTAGTGGTTGAAGTGCCGGTTGACATTGCCAAAGGCTCCTTTAGGGATTTCTTTTAGAGCCCCTACTTCTACTTGTCAAATAAACAAAGTTGATTGGTAAACTTAAAAATAACTGCATATTGAAGAAACTGTAGCAACTGATAGCACAATCTGAGAAATAGCAAAGGAGTAGCTTCTTGAATTCTGCTTTTCAACTTTTTCAATAAAGATGTCGATTTAACATCCCTTGGAACGTGAAAGGTCCATGTTTCGGACTTGCGTAAATTTCTCTCCTAATTACCTAAAGCCCGTTCAAAATATTTCTCTCTTAATTGCAGGATTCTTCATTCTTTCGACTAGAGTCCTTCATGATTCTTCTTCAAGGTAATACCCATCGATCTCTCCATGTTATGCAATCTTTTGTCCCTATCTTCTTATGTAATTTCTTAACTTTAATTCCCCATTCCTAGCAACAAATTGTAATCGAAATTCTAAGTTTCAACTCATCGTGCACATTTCAACAATGAAAGCATGCTAGTCAATTTTTGTTTTCCAAAATTGAGGTAAGCCTTCATGTTCCATCTTATAGAGTTGAATAGCTTATTGCAAGCATATGTGAACCATTGACTCCTAAGATGAAAGTTTCGAATATGAATAGATTTTATTCATGTAGTACAAAAAGAAAAATAAAAAAATACACCTTATTATAAATTATAATGAATGGGCAACTTAGTAATTGTATATACACGCATGGAAAAAAATACTTTTGTTTACCAAATGCTTAAATATTGATTTTGAGATATGCAACAATTATGAAAGAAAAGTTTACCAAACATCTCACCAATTCTTTCTAAAATTGATCTATTTTAGCACAGTTAAAATTGATTATCTTAAAAGTGCATTAATACCAAACTAGCCTAAGTAATGGGTAACGACCTAGGCCTCGTGCCCGGCCATTATATTATACGTACTATCCGATTTGGGTGAACATTTGTTCACTTACCCCCTCACTTCTTTCTATCTCGTCCCCTAGTATTCGAATCTAAAACCTTTGCCTAATGAGAGATTTAAATTGAATCTTGATACTAATTTCATTCTTAAAGGAAAGGTCAAGAGTTTGAATATTGGAGACGCAATAGAAATTCGTGAGGGGTAAAATGAATTCAGGCTCTCATAGTGCGAATATTATGTAAGTTAACGGAATTTTCATTGGGGCCGGGTCGTTACATAATGTCCCATTTTGTTTATGTGACTTATCTCCATCCATTGAGTCAGTGTGAGGCCACTAGACTTAGACTTGAGAGAAGAATCAAGTAAGACAAGATGGTGGAACAAGCTGATCCGACAGGCCATGTTACATGGCTTGATTTGGTTGCAAAGGTTTAAGTTTCATTGGATCTTACGGCATATGTAGCAAGATAGCGAACGGAGGGACAGAGTGAAACTCATGTAGTTGACTACAAATTTAATGTTAACAAGGTTTAGTTTGTTGTTTTATTTTTCTGTTTCCTTAACATTGTAAGAGTATTATTCAGAATTTGTCGATTTTTACTTGCCAAAAGGGACCCTTGCACAGTACTTGGTATTCTGTATATAAATAAGTTTGCTTTTGTTTTTTTATGTTTTCCAAACGGTATGCAACAATGATACCACCTATGTCTTCATTCTTTCTGTCCCAGTTTTGGAAGCCAAGAAACATTAAAAATGAAAATTGATCATATATAAATCCCAATTTGACTATTGGTATGGGCTTGTTATCATCTGGTAATGGGGGTTGCATATAAGAAGGCATATTGATTCTTCAGGAAGTGACAGTCGGTCAAAGAAGCTTCTATGCGGCAAAATAATATGAAGTAAATATTGCATCCACATTGGAGAATGAATAACTGGTATGACTTGCAGTTTCTTGGGAAAACTGTGATATCATTAAACGTGTTGGTGAATTTATAAAACACTGATTTTACCTTTTTAGGTACTGCCCAGGGAAACCAGCAACTAGGGAAAGGAAGCTTGTAATTAGTCTGCAGAAGCTTTAAAATAACTAAAATGTCTTCGTAGGTGGGAGTAGGAAACTACTTGGAGCCTCAACTGAGAAGAAGTTTTTAGCATGGAGGATTAGAATCCATTACTGAGGAAAATGTTTGGTATTCTACAGTGCTTTTAATGAAATGGAAGTAAAACAGAACAATTCTTGGGCAAGTACTTGAAGCTTCTTACTTCTTTTGGATGATATTTCTTTTAGGAAAACTGTGTGAGACACTCTTGCTTCTTACCTCAGTGATTTTCTCATCTATCTTACTCGTGTTTGGGAAAACTCAATTTTCCTCCTTTTCTGTGCCTTGTTGTGGCAGTATGGCAGTTTGTTAGTTTGCTGTTTTTTACCATTATTTGCCAAGCCTGCATCACATGGCTTCCGCTCCATCATACTTTTGCTAGATACTGTTATTGATCGAGTAGGACACTGGTTCAACAACGTGATTAACAAAACAAAAGGGGTGATGGACCTTTGACAAGCGGCACAGGGGCACTAACGCCATTACTTCACCAGATGAATTTGAGGACAGCATCTCTTAGAAGTGACTTACCTTTCACCCCCCACCCTTGGTGATAGATGATGACAAAGAAATTCACATTTGGGGAAATTACATCTTNTCCGCTCCATCATACTTTTGCTAGATACTGTTATTGATCGAGTAGGACACTGGTTCAACAACGTGATTAACAAAACAAAAGGGGTGATGGACCTTTGACAAGCGGCACAGGGGCACTAACACCATTACTTCACCAGATGAATTTGAGGACAGCATCTCTTAGAAGTGACTTACCTTTCACCCCCCACCCTTGGTGATAGATGATGACAAAGAAATTCACATTTGGGGAAATTACATCTTATTTTTGCAGGTTTTGTTCTAATGAATCTGAACCAAAGGATTTTGTCAATTCCGCAAAGTCACTAAGCTGTATAGTAAATGGATTTTTAACAGACCACCATTTTATATCTGTTTGTCTGTTATTCTGTGATCTCATGTTTAGTAATATAACTGAATTATCTTTCCAAAATGTTCGTTGAAGAATCTTGAGTATTTGAAAACCTCTGTTTGGTCGACACCTTAAAATATAATGGCAGTGGTGCATGCTGAGGTTAGATGGGTTCCCTAGATGCCCATTCATATGATGTGAGGCGCCAGTTCCCTTCTGCTGAGGATGGAAATCTAAGGTTAGCATCCCAAAACATGGCGCATAATGACGAATATGAATAGATTGCTGTTTTCTCTTTCACACATGATCCCTGCCTGCACTCCTTTCATTAATTAGAGGTCACCCCAAGGCCCCCCACCCAAGTCGTGCTTCATTTAATTTGCTATTAATTAAATGTGCCACCAAGGGTGGTTTAGAGAAAATGGTCATAGGAGTATAGCATGATTTAGTTTGTGTTAGGTCTCAGAAGTTGAGACATTACTTTTTCTCTCCCATTTTGGCAAAGTGGGGTTTGAGGTTATTTGATT